>JAOTAY010021205.1:0-11092 GCA_025629805.1 Erythroxylum baracoense | reverse complement strand
CGAGCAGAGACGGAGAGCTGCGGGAGTTCGACGACAGTATGCTTTGTTTTAGGTTTTAAGCCAAGGGCATTTTGGACATTTCACATATCTGGTTGGTTTATGTCTCCGTCCCCTATTTTTTGTGCCACAGTCACGAGGAAGACAAGATTTTCATGTCTCTGTCTCCGGAGTCGGGACAAGATTGGGTGGAGACAGCAACCAAACACGTTGGGAGACAAGATTTTTGTGTCCCTGTCATCTGTCCCCACCCACGGGGACAGCAACCAAACACTGCGTAACAGCTAGCGGAGAACGACAACAACTTTTGTGCCTGTTTAGATAGACTTATATCAGTAAAATTTTTATAGTAGAGTTTTTTTAAAAAGTTTTAAATTTAAGCTTCTTAAAAAGTTATATTTTAATTTTTTTTAAAATTATTTTTATTAAAAAAATGATTTAAAATTTTACAACCGAACACTCATTTTTCTTAAAATTAATTTTTGCGATGAATCAAACATGCACTTCGTCTCGTACCCAGTTATGAACTAGATTGTGTAAGTCGTATTCTGAATCCCGTAACCTGCCTGTCTTTACAGGTGGACTCAAGTCATGGAGAAGTTAGTAGACTCTCACCTTTCAAAAAATCAGTAAATTATTTTATTTAAAATGAAAAAATTTCCGTTTTACTTATTAAAAATTGCTCCCAGGAAAAACTCATCTTTTGCTCTATTACATGTCAAAATTCAGCTTAGTCAATAACATTGTAGTTTATTTATATTTCCCTCTTACTTTTTCATGATATTTTTACCTCAGAACGGCATGAGAACTCTCTTTAATATTACTTGTCACTCCTCTGCTTTCAATAGTGAGATAGCTCATGCTAGACGCTCCAGCTTCAGAACCTGTCCTTTCTCCTGGTTTTTCTTCTCCTCCTCATGTGGTTAGGAAAATTTATGTTCAAGTGATTTAGGGATACCATAAACTTTAAGAAACTCAAGTTTACCTTCCTTTCCCTCCCCATCTAAGAAGCATCCTCTGATTGTCCTAGAATCATTTCTCCTCCTTTGGAAATACTTAAGGTGCTTAGAAGTGGTCCAGCACTTTAGTTAGATTCTTTGCAGACAAGCGATTAGCCTTCTCCGTTGTTCAAAAAATGGGCCATAGCTAACTAGTTTATGCTTGGTCTTGAAGATGTTCTCATTAATAAAGAAGATTTCTTCCCTTTCAAGATAGTAAAAGAACAAAACCTAAAAACAATCATCACATCAGGTCCATGGCGCATCTAAGGTAGACCTCTGTTCTTGATTAAATGGAGAAAATGCTTAGATATAAGAGGAATGATGCAGCAGCTTACTCACGGAGAGGCCAAGAGAAGGAAAATATAAAAGTGACTTGGGAAGAAGAATGCTCCACTGTTAATGCATAGGCCTACTTACAAAACTCTACAGCTTCAGAAAATAATCTTCCAAGGAAGCTTGATGGAGTTATTAAGGGCTTGATCACCTCTAAAACATAACGAGCAATGCATGGAAGCACAAAAGGATTCTCCTGGATTGTAGCAAAATGATATTATACTAATGGATATCTTACGACGTAAATAAACGACATAAATGTCTCCTAGAATGTCCATAAAGACGAAATCTAGTAGAAAATCTAAAAAGAAACAGCTATTTGCCTTTACTTCTCCTTTATAACCTTGGTGCGGAATATGAGAGGAATTGAATGAATGGTCCTAAAAATGTAGATAATTCATGCCAATCTGCACTCAAAGAAATTCTGCCTTGTTGGCCTTTTACGCTGAGTATGATTACTATGATCCATATACTGAGACAAAACGAAACAAAAATTAGAAGACATAACAAAACAAAAATTAGCAGACAATGAAGTGTTTGATTGTAATGGACAAAACAGATAAAACTGTGTGTCTCAAGGACAGAAATATGTTTGGTTGCAATTGACAAAACCTAGAAAACAGTGTCAATGACCAAAGTACCCCTGCAGTATAATATGATTGGAAATATGTAATTCATTAATTATTTTAAAACGAATGATTTGTATTAGTATTTTTTAATTATATCTATAAATAAGGAATTAAAAATGGAATTAAAAAATGAGGAACCTAAAAATTTAATAAAATGAGCTATTGAATAGCAAAAAATTCGTATAAGTTAACAATAAAATGAATTACATAAATATTTTTATGATTGTATCAATATTTTTTATAACTGTATTTGTATTTTTTAATTATGATGAAATAAATGAACTTAAATATTTAATAAAATGAGAAACTTAAAAATTTAGTGAAATGAGTTATTGAATAAAAAAATCCTACAAGATAGAAATTCTAGTACATAATAATTTAATAAAACATCTGAGCATTTATGGAATTAATTACATAATAGGTTAAAGATATATTCAAGCCTTATATTTTGTGAAGAATGTCTTTTTTACTATTTATACTAATAATATGGGTTTTTTTGTCTAACAGCCCGCGTGTTTTGTTTTTGTGACAGGCACAAGAAAGTTGTGCCATAGTGTTAGAAGTCACAAAAAATTTGTGTTTATGTGAACTGGAGACAAAACAAAAATGGGCAATGTCAGCAACCAAACACTGCTGGACACAAGATTTTTGTGTTTTGTTATCTGTCTCTACCCACGGAGACATCAACCATACGCAACGTTAGAGACAAACTCAAGGAGAATAAGATCAACGAGGAAAGTTGATATTTAGTAAGGATTAGGTGACCCTAACCATTCATCAGTACCACTTCTATTGGAGAATTTGGGTAGCTTATAATTCTTATAAAGTTTCTATTAATCAATTGGTTTTTTCAAATCTGTTTATCCATTTATTGATTAATATGCATCATGATCCAAATGATATCAAGGTCACGTTTACTTGTGTAGCTAATTTAGAATTGAAAGGAATTTTCTACGAAGAGACCAAATTACCTTAAGCTCTTTAATACAAAATATCCGATTGGTATCGAGGGATTTTAATTGCACTCTTTTCAAATAAAAATTTAAGGGCAATAAACTTTCTAATAGAAGCAGGAATGGTGGCTTTAAGGATTGCTTGAATGTTTCAACGCTTACTAGTTTAAGATATGCTGGTGCCTTCTATAGTTAGAGCAATTAAAAAAGGGGAATTAGTTAATTAAAAAAAAGCTAGATGGAGCCTTAGTTAACCCTCTTTATTTGTCTAAATTCACATGTAGCATGGCTCATTTCCATAACACCTTCTACTCAAATCATTGTCCAATTGAAGTGATGTTAGGAACCAACTCTGTAAAATTTAATTTTCATTCAGATTCAATAACTTTTATGGTTAATGTGGAGGGATTCAAAGAAGTACCTTAAAGGGTCTCAATTTCATTATGAATGGATTTGAATATTATAGTGTGTGAGGAAGCCTAAGGCTGTGAATATTGAACTAAATAAGTTATACTTTAATGGAATTAAAAATACTAAGCATATTTTAACAGTAGCAAGGTAAGACATTTAAGATGCCCAAAACTTATTGAATCTTTTTCCAGATATATTATAGTGAAGAACATTGAAAGGAAGCTATTAAAGTTTATAACTAAGCATTGAACAATAATTATTCTCTTTTAAAACAAAGAGCTAAGATCAATTATATGAAAGGAGGAGACAAAAAGCATTCTTTTTTTTAATAATACATTCCTTTGTAGGAAAAGCACCAACAAAATTTGCTTCTTGAAGAATAAATCTGGTGAAATGATTTTGAAGCAAGTTGAGATAAAATAATAGACTTACAACCACTTCAGGAATATCCTTAGCAATTTTGACAATTATTATTCTTCCTTTTTTTGAAAAATAATGAATATATTAGTGCCATAAAAGGCTAAACAAGGTAGCTCTAGGAGTACACAAGAACATCCAAGGAAAGGATGACCATTAAAGTTTAGTATGTAATAAAGGATTATGGGAAGTTTGTAGAAATGCAAGATAGTGCTAATTGATTCTCCACATGGCTAGCTGCTAAGGGCTTAATGAATGCTTATACTTGTAAACAAATATGTGTGATATAATTCTATCATATATTGCTTGCAAAAGGGTTTCTTTGTTGCTAGGATTATCAATGAAGATTCTTTTGTTTCTTTCATCCTGTATGAGAAAATAAATAGCTAAAATTCAATTTAAAAATCCATTAGTCACCTCCAAACCTCATCTTTATATTTTGGTTCCATTCAATAATGCTAGACTAGAGGATAGGAGGACAATTGGTGTTGTAGAACTGAATGATTGCTTGCCATATGTAATTTATATATTGGCATTGATGCGTGCTTAATTATTTATATATTCACTCTTTAATACTTGGTGATTAATATTATGAAATGCTTAAGATACTCATTTTAGTTCACATTTGGTTTTAGGTACAAGTTGGAAGCATAAAAGCTAAAATGAGTTAAAAGAACATTCTTTGAGTCATTCTCTTAATGTTCAAACTCATTTTTCTTTGTGAAATAAGAAGGAGATGGATTAGAGTGAATATTGGACAGGAAAATGCAATAAAATGAATAATTCGCATGACATGTAAGATATCTCGAAAGTGGCATATTTTGGTGATGCACTTCATATGAATAGACGTGTGAGCGACTAAACAAGATGTGAATCATTTTTGGAATGAAAAAGGAGACAGAACACACAGTTCTTTGAGATCCATGGAGGGTTAGTCTTCTTCCTTCCAATTCGTAGGTGAAATCAAAGTCGAAGATCACATTTGAACATCTCTTCATTGTGTATTATTGATCTTCTCTCTACAGAGATTGTTTATGTTATTCTTTACATATTGATCTAGGCATTCGTCTGAGAATGATTTGAATGCTTTTATTGGATTGTTTTTATATAAGCTCTTTTCCAGAATCTTTAATACAATAAGTAATAGTTATGTTTTCAATTCATTCATGGTAAACTAATGTTGTTAAATCATTAAGAATAACATAACATAGGTTAAATGACCTGAGCTTATATGATTGTTATCTAAATTAGTCTCTTAGCTCTTATTGCTTTTGTTCTATTAAATCTAGAGAGCTTATTCTAGGCTATTTGATAGCTAGTTTTAGTTAAAGAGCTTATTTTAATTAAACAAGACCTAAGAGAAAATTAGAGTTAACATAGCTTATTGTTAACCTTCAATTAATAGTTTATAAGAGAGGTGTGAAAACAACAAGATAATGAAGTATGTTTATTTGTCCGTGGGCTAAGATTAAATCGAGAATTGGATTCTAAACGCATTCATCAATTTTATTAATCTTTAGTAGTTTAAATTGATTTACTTTTGTTAGTTTAATTTCACTTTGTTTTCTTAATTGCATCCTACCAAAACCCCTCTATTTCCTAAACAATAATTCTTTTCATTACAAAAGCTACACGTACATTCTTTGCTGAAACGATCCCTACTTACCACTATTATAAATTTTAGTGTGCAAAGTTAGGTTTTATTTTCTATTGCATTTGACACGAATTAGGCATTGAAAGAATAAATGCTCAATATTTTTTAAAGAGGCTTTGCAAAGTGTGCATCAATTTGGTAAATGAGAGAATTTGCCTAATTTGTCTGAGGTCAGAAGTATGTTTTTAATAGCTTGCTAAAGTATAATTAAAGATCTAAGTGAATTGTACTTATGCCAAACTATTTTATGCCAAAGTACAATAAGAGAGGGGTTACTGAAGAGGCACCAATATGATTTGTTTTGAAGCTACCGAAGGGGGCATGAATCCATAAAACAGAATCTTCTGTTGAGAAGGAATTAGGAAAATGTTATTGCTAGAATGAAGCTATCAAGGTAGTTACTGGATAGACCTTCAAAAACTGAGGCATTAAGTGGAATAACTACCTTTAGAGGAATGGATTTAATAACCTAATCCAGAGGGAAAAAAGGGGACCAATGATTATGCTAGAATGAAATACTTTACGATTTTTGACAATGGATTTATAGAATCCCTGATGCTCTATCTCATCTTGAGTAAATGTGTCATGAGGAAAGAATCATTTGTTGGAATCCTAGTAGCCCAAAGGTTTTGATCTTTGATATAATTATATGTGCACCCATTAGAATCATGAACTTACTAATATTGAATAATTCTCTATAGTCTTTGGGCTAAGAGAACATAATTAAGGCTCTTTATAGATATAATTCTTATACCACCATGCTTTCTAGGTAAACAAAATCAGAACAACTTATTTTGTTACTTCCAACTTTTTTACTATTATTTGACCATAAAAAATTTCAAAACATTTTTTATTATCTTAATAATAGATTGGAGAAAGACAATGTGAGATTCCCAATATGTACTTAAAGAATAAAGCACAGAGTTGATTAGTTCACATTTACCAACAAGAGAGAGTGATTTGGAAGTCTAGCTATCAATTCTTCTCTTAATTTTGTTAAGAAGAGGCTTGAAGTCTAAAAAAATAGGCTTAATGGAGGAGAATGGAATCCTAAGAGACTTAATAGGTAGGTAGTCCAGCTTGAGGCTAGTTGATAAGTGTGGATTTATATCTATTTTATAAGTATGAACTAGGTTTTTCATCTTAATGTTGCATGATTGTGTATATGTTTTTTTAGGTGTTTTTATGTTGCATGTGGCCATGTGAGTGTTTAATTATATTTTAGTATGTTTGTACATATATTTTGTGTAAGTTTGTATGTTAACCTTAACATTGCATTCAATGTGTGCATGCATAAGTCTCATTATGTGTGTTGTTATTTTGTGCATTAATTGGCATGTGTTAAGACATGATTAAGTGCTTATTTTCATGGTTTATCAAAAAATTTAAATTATTTTTTAACATTGACTATGTATTGTTTTGTTTTTTGTAAATTCAGATAACCGTTTCTTGTCTTTTGATCAGGTCACTTGCATCTTTGTATGTTATACATTCTGTTATGTGTACTTTTTATAGGAAGCTTTGCGTAATATTATTAAATGATGTCGAGGCTATTGCTCTCTTTGCAAAACATGCTTTTATTTGAAAGCACCAGTTATCATTAGCTCAATTTTCTTGTTATGGAGCAGTAGTAAGGATAAAGAAAATCAAACAGCTTAAAAATTGGAAAATCATTATCTTTTTATTCAGCATATATGAGCATTATAGATGCTCTTAAAATAAAAATTCTAATAAGCAGAATGATTGGGCGAATCCTTCATTTCACATGCATTAGTTTTGACACTAACGTTGTGTTACTTGATTCAGAATTTTTTAGACTTATCCTTCACTATTATAGTTTTGTGAAATTCAGGATTGTTCTTTGAGATGTTAAAAGCTTGCTAACTATTAAGGGCGCCCATTGTGCAAACCAAATGGCTATGAGGCATAAAAAAGCTGAATTTTAAATATTTCCAAGACATTTCAGATACAAAACATTTCTTTTTTTTTTCAAAACTTTAATATGCTAATTCTAACCTATTGTTATTGTTAACATGATTGGTATGAATGCACATATACGGCGAACAAATGTTGTTTCATTTCAAACTATTATTTTTGTAGACATCTGAGCCTGGATCTTCTGGAGCAATCAAAACATTCTTTGGGCAGATGGAAGACATTAGCCGAGTTATCTTACCAACTATAACTCCAACCTTGAACTGTGAAAGTTATGACTTAAATGAATGGTTTTCTTCCTTCTTCAATGAGAATATCATACCCATGAATAGAGGTAGCTTTAATGATCTGATGGAAATAATTCCATCTTCAACATAGCTTGGTAATTTTTCACCCGATGTTCAAGATGACAGAATAAGTCCTTCCTTGGATACATTTTATCCTCCTAACCAAATGCAAGCAGATTCTACTGAAGCAAATAGCTGCGTGGATTTAGGTTCTCAGTTCATACAACTGAATACATAGTCTGTACTTTCCATTAACAAGTCAGAAAGAGAAAAGCAATATAACAGAAAGAGTGAATAATGCTGAGCACGCCTCACAGATTGTGCTCGATACGATATATACACTTATTATAACAGAATCTGGTATAGTAGAGAATATCAACCATATAGGTACATGGTTTATTTGATCTTTACAGGTGTCAGTATTAATGATGAATGTACATTTATATTATATTCTAATATTCCCTCTCAAATTGGATGGTGCATGACATAGTCTCAGTTTGTTTCTATTATGCATAAAATCTAGGTGAGTTAATGCCTTCTTCAAACAGTCAGCAACTTGAAGTTAGGATGGTATATGATGAACATCAACTTCTTTTCTCAAGATCATGTCACGAATGAAATGAATATCAATTTCTATATGTTTACTTCAAGCATGCTGTACAGGGTTAGACGCAAGAGCCTTTGCACTGAGATTGTCACACCACATCATCGATGGCTATTTTAGGTTGATTCCAAGTTCTGTTAACAACGAAACATTCCATTTTATTTCAGCAGCACCATCTACCAAGGCTCTATATTCTAACTCAGCGTTGGATCTTGAGACGACTCTTTGCTTGTGAGAAGCCCAGGAAATCAGATTATCTCCTAAATAGATACAAGTTCCAGCTATAGATCTTCTGTCATCTGCATCAGTTGGTTAGTCTGCATCTGTAAATGCTACCAGTTGATAACTCCTCACTAGTTTGATATGCAAGCTCAGCTGATGTGTGCCTTTCAAATATCTAAAAATTGATTTTACACCCTAAAAATGTGTTTCAGTGGGTTGAGTTATAAACTGACTCAGTTTGTTAACTGAGAAGGCTATATCAGGTCTGGTTGTGGTGAGGTATTGAAAAGACCTTATTACTCTACCATAGAGAGAAGGATCAGTCATGAGAGGACCATCTTGACTCGAGAACTTTCGCCCAGTTACCATAAGAGTTGAGCCATGTTGAAGTGCTTCAGTACATCTAATGTGTACTTCCCTTGATTCAAGTAGATGCTAGTATTATCTCATTGAACTTCAACTCCCAAAAAATAATATAAGGGACCCAAATCCTTCAAAGCAAAGTTAGAGTTAAGCTTACGAACAAAAACTTCAAGATAGTGTGAGTCATTACCAGTCACCAAAATGTCATCTACGTAGACTAGAACTAGCACAACAAGTTTGTCGGTGCGAAGATAGAATAAGAAAATATCACTTTTGGCATTTTGAAAACCCCATCTTTGGAGAGTGAATCTTAGTCAATCAAACCAAGCACGAGGTGCTTGTTTGAGTCCATAGATTGCTTTCATAAGCTTAAATATATGATGCGAACGTTATGGATCATAGAAGCCTTTTGGTTGCTTCATATAGACATCTTCTTGAAGGTAGTCATTGAGGAACGCATTGTTCACGTCTAATTGCTTTATTTCCCAGTTAAAGGTTACAGATATGGTAAGCACAATTCGAATAGTTGTAGCTTTAACCACAAGGTTGAAGGTTTCTCCATAATCTACTCCAGAAGCTTGTTGATAAACCTTCACTACGAGTTATGCTTTGTGCTTAAGAAGAGATCCATCTGCTTTGAACTTGGTCTTAGAGACCCATTTGCAGTCAACGAGCTTCTGGGTTCCATCATATGGTATAAGGACCTATGTTTTGTTTCTTTGTAGAGCATCAAATTCATTTAGCATGGCTTGCTTCAAGTGAGGGAGAGAGAGAGCTTTTGGTATGCTTTTGGGTTCAGAAGCTTGAGAGGACTGGGTTATGTTTTTATTTTCAATGAGACCAACATAAGGAAGTTTAGGTTTGAATATACCAGCCCGAGATCAAGTAGTCATGGGGTGTAATCCAAGTTTTTGAGCTGCACTACTGTTTTGAAAATCTGGTTCATTGTCCTCACTTGAAATAGACTCATGTATTTGTTGAGCCGAAACAATTTCATCATCTGTTGATGCAACATTTGGACTTAAAGCATGTGGACTTGAGTTGGGTGGCCTTCTTTCAAATTCTGATTCGGGACTGCTTATGGCTTGGCTTGATGAACTTACACTATCCGTTTGAAGAATAGCCATTGGGTCAACCCTTTTTGAGTGTTCTGCGTCAGGTAAAGTTACCGGAATGGGAACATCACTGTCATTGGTAGGTATTTATGCCCTTCTGTTTAGAAAGCCTGTACTACAAGGAAAACTCAAAGAGTCAAATACTATATGATGAGAGACATATATTCTTCCCGTGGAGCTTAAGCATTTAAAGCCTTTGTGTTGAGATGCTAGACCTAAATATAAGCACTTCTGACTGTGATATTGAAATTTATGTGTGTTATATGGTTTGAGGCAGGGGTAACATGCACACCCGAAAGGTTGGAGACTTGGATAGTCAAGTTTCTCATTGAAGAGTCGAAATAAGGGAGTCAGGTTTTTGAGCACAGGGGTAGGGAGTCAGTTTATAAGGTATACTGCTATCTGGAAAGCCTTAACCCAGTAGGTAAGAGGTAGATGTGATTGTGCTAGCAATGTCAAACCTATTTCCACTATGTGCCTATGCTTCTGTTCAGCTCTACCATTCTGTTCAGACATGTATGGACATGTATAGCGCATCTCTATTCCATTTTCTTGAGTAATCGAAATAAATGGCTTATATTCAGCTCCATTATCACATTGAATAGTCTTGATTTTGGTATTGAGTTTGTTCTCAATCTGTGAACGAAAGAGGTTGAATACATTGTTTTAATGGATAAATCCAGGTATAGTGACTGAAATCATCTATAAAATGTATGTAAAACCGAAAACCACCTACGGAATGCAGTGGTGATGGTCCCCATAAATCGGTGTGAACTAATTCAAGAGATGAAGTAGCATGAGACAAAGATTTAGGAAAAGGCGACAACTTAGATTTTCCAAATTGACATGCTTCACAGAAGAAGTTTTGGGAATCAATATCAACGTTGTAGTTAAGCAGTATATTCTGTAGGACTCTATTACTGGGATGTCCTAGTTTATAATGCCAAGTCTTAAAGTCTTGTTGTTGCTTTGCTGTTACAGTTGTTGTCTTTGCTTGAGCATGCCCTTGTTTCTTCTTCTTCAACCAATCGTCCATTGGATAGAAACCTTGGATTAACCTCCCTTGTTCTACTTGTTGCCCTGTCCTCTTGTCCTTCACCACATAAGCATCATTAGTGAATGCAACTACCACTGGATTATCCTTCGTTAATTTATGAACACTCAACAAGCT
>JAOTAY010021204.1:0-11094 GCA_025629805.1 Erythroxylum baracoense | reverse complement strand
AATATATTATTAACAAGTCATAATGTTAATACATGAATCACAAATATCCATTGGCCTAGGGCACACTACTAACATATCCACTAGCCCTTATAGGTCGACCAATCACCAATAACATGATTTTAACAACTTAAAATGCTCAAAACAAAATTTTTTATTCCAATTATTATTTAAACACTTCCTAAAATATTTCCTAAGGATTGTTTAAAAGATCAAAAGGTTTTTCTATTAAAAAATGCTTTAATACCTCTTCATAAATATATAGACACATGTAATACATTAAAATGAAATGTTTATAAGTAATGAGCTTATTAGAGCATCAAATTAGCAAGTAAAATTACAATTAATATTACAAACTAAAGAATGACCTTAATAAGCCTTGATATTTTTTTATTCAATGTTTGATCTTCATTTTAATAGTTGTAAACTTCAAATTCTCTTTATCAACTTTAATAAAAAGTTTTCAGTTTAGGAGTTTAAATTTTCATCTTTAACTTCTTTGACTTCTCTCTAAGAACATTGTTAAACTACCCCCAACTACTTTCTACTTTTGGTAAGTCTCAAGTTGAAGCTGCTCCCACCAGCTAAAGTGGTCTGCTTCAGAAGCAAAAGACTCTAGAAGCAAGTCATAATATGGTATAGGTAAATAATCATTGCCTTTCCCCTGAAACGTATTCTTCTATTATGAATATTGGTGTAATTGATTCCAGCATGGAGGAGTTTTCAAATCTATACAGTGCTATAAAATCCCCCTCTAAAGCCACTCAAAGCTTACCTCAAGCTGAAAAGAAGGAAATAACACACCTTAATAGCTCTTAGAAGAGTAAGGTCACTACAACCTCTATGAATAACAAACTTACATATTATAAAGAGATGATGGTAAATGGAATCCTAACTCCTCCGATAAAGATGTTGAATAATGGAGCAATAGTCTAGTTAACAGCTCTAGTAGGTTACTTTTGGAGTAAAAGACCTTCCTTTCCAACGATAAATAATGGGTCATAGAGAAATGGAATGAAAAAGGGTTGGAAAAGACAATGAAAACTAAGGAAGACATATTCATATTTAAGTCCTTTAGTGATAGTTTTTTGAGCAAAATCTTGAAACTTGGTCCTTGGTATATTAGAGGGTAGTCTAGGTTTCTTCAACAACAGAGATCAGGAATTGAATTGGATAGAGGTAACATCAATGTTATTACTTTATGGATAAATTTTCATAATGTCTCACTTGAGTTTTGGACATTAGAAAGACTAAGCTTCTAAGCTATTACTCTATGACAAAATTTGTATGGAGATACAAAAGAATAATAAGCTACTTAATGTGATACTAGTGTTGAAGTTAGGAGAAAATTGAGAACTTACCAAAGTTAAAGTCTAACTTTCTTACCTTTAAAAGCTTAAAAACTTAAACAAAATTTGAAACCGATGGGGAAAATATTTTCTACAGGTTCATACAATGAACTTATAAGCCATAAAGAGGTTGCTCCAGACATTAATATACTAGTTAATGAAACCAATTTTCTAGTGATAAAACTAGTGGAAAGTAGGGATTTACCTCAAAAAGACACATTACTACAGGTAGCTCTTAAGTCCCTACCTCAAGAGACTAACTTTGCTAATGAAAGTACTTAGGTAGACAATGATATTAAAACTGAAGAGGGGATAGACATAGACAAAGGAAAACAAGTGATGAAGTTGAAGCAGCTATAAATAGTAGAGGAAGATCTGACAGGACAAAAGGAAAGGACAAGTTGGGATGCTTCCAAGCTCTTACTTGATCCTTTTTATAAGTATTATAATTTAGAACATAACAGGGCTAAATTACCCTCTAAAAAGAAAATTTGTTAAGGATTTTATTTGGAGAAAAGGCTTGTAGCTTTAGACTTACCAGAAAATAAAATAAAGCTTCCTCAATTGTTGTTCAGTTTAGTTTTTTGGGTGTTGAATGGAGAATACATTCAAATCATATGTATAATTACAATGGTAGAATAATCATAGCTTGCAACTCATACATGGTTATAATACATATTTTATTTACATTTGATCAAACAATACATCTTACATATGACCTTCAAGGTGCTCCTAGATTTTTTATCTTTCTATAACATATGCTCCTAATTATGGATTCCAAAGATCTAACTTATAAAAGGACATTAAGAGAATACATTATTCCATTAAAGGATTTTAGGCTATGTTAGGAGACTATAATTATACAGTATCCTTATTAGAGGCAGAAGGTAGCAAAATTAAGGTGGAGAAAGAGTTAGCTAAAGTAACATAAGGAATAAATATGGTGGAATTGAGATTTGTAGGCTATTTTTACTCTTGGAACAACAATCAACAAGGTGAATACCTTATAAAGAAAAACTAGATAAGGTCATGGTAAATTAACAATGGTTTTCCCAATTCCCTAGTTCTTATTCTCATTTTAAGGAATCATTATGTTATGATCACTTATGGATGGAAATCCAAAGCATAATAAATATTAGAGCTTCCAGGGTTTCATTCAAGTTCTTTAACTATCTGAAAGCAAACAAAGGTTTAAACAAACGATAAGAAGAAATTGGAAAATAGAGATAGAAGGGTACAAATTATATGAGCTCATAAGGAAATTACAGAGATTTAAGCAAGGTATTAAAAGCTTCACTAAACAAACTAAGATACAATCAACAATGAACATAAAGCAAACGAAAGAAAAATTGATGAAGACATAGCAAGAATGCTATAAATCCCCTCGTGATCAGATGTTGAAGATCTAAAAGTCTTATGTTTGAAGGAATAGACTTCTGCTATAACTTTGCATAACTCTATCCTTAGATAGAAGGCAAAAGTGAATTAGTTAAACGAGGAAGATGCAAATACCAAATTCTTTCATAACCTAATATTGGCTCATAGGAATAAAAACAAAATTACTATGTTATTTGATGAGAGGGGTCAAAGAAATATAAATCAAGAGAAGTTAGAGGGTATGACTGTAAGCTGTTTTAAGGAACTGATGGGTATCATATGGGAAAAAGGGACTTTGTTTAGGAAGTTAAGGAGAAAATTAGTCAACAAATAAAGGATTTTTTGTTAATCCAATCACAGCTTAGAAAATTAAAAAATTCTTATTCAGTGTAAATCAATCAAAAGCTCTTAGCCTTAATGGATGTAGTGCTCATTTCCTTCAATATACCTAAAGTATAACCAGTGAATTGATCGATAAAGTAGTAAAAGAATTATTTTCCTCCTCGAAGATGCTAAAGGAGATGAAAAAAACACACATTTGCTTAATTTCCAAGATTTAGAACGCTTTTTATGTGAAATACTTCATCTCATTTCCTAATGCAATACAATTTATAAGGTAATCTCTAAAATAATTGCCAGCATACTCTAAAGTTCACTAAAGTCCCTAATAAAACTATCTCAAGGAGCCTTCATTCAAGGTATATCCATTGGTGATAATATACTACTAGTTTAAGAATTAATGAAGGAATACACTATAAAAAGATCTACCAAGAGATAGTGCTTAGGATTTATTTTTCAAAGCTTTTGACACCATCAAATGGGATTTCATAACTAACTACCTTCAAGCCTTTGATTTTCTTGGTTAGTTCATTCATTGGATAAAGGAATGCAACACTTCATACACGTTTAGCATTTTCATCAATTTGAATCTAACAAATTACTTCAAAAGTTATTAAGGAATTGTGTAGGGGGATCCTCTTTCCCCTACCTATTTACTCTAGTTATTGAATTTCTATCTAGGCTACTATATGCTCTGACTTCTGAAAATCCTAGATTTAGGTATCACTAAAAATGTAGGGATATGAAGATAAACCACTTTGCTTTTACTAATGATTTTATGCATTTTTGTGTAGTTGATGCATGCTCTCTAACTCTCATCATGGGAGTCTTAAAAAAGTTTACCAGATTGTTAGGATTGAAAGCCAATTTCTCCAAAAGTTATATCTACATCTCCTTTAACATATAGAATGCCATATCAATTGGGATAAATGTTCAGTCTGCTCCCTTCAAATACAAAGGAGTACACATCATAACAAATAAACCAAAATATGTTGATTGTATTCCTCTATTTGAAAGCTATAAATCCAAGATTAATGTCTGGAAAAATATATACCTATCTATAAATGGCAGATTATAATTGATCTCACCAACCTTAAGAAATATTCACACACACTGGAGTGTTCATTTAACATTACCTAAAAAGATCATAGAGGAGATAGAAAGACGTATTGAACAATTTCTGTAGTCTAGGAAGATAGTCAACAAAGCAGCAAAAGTCAAGTAGGAAGAGCTATATCTCACTAAAGAGGAGGTGGACTAGGCCTACCCCTAATGACTATGGTAAAGTTCCTTTTATCCAAGAGAATTTAGATATTATTCAAGGATAGGGAAACTCTATAGTTAAAATGGATAAATGAGTACTAATTGAGGTGGAGCTCAATAGGAAAATTTTATTTAGCTTTAGAGAGCTAATTAACATGAGGGATCAAATTTACCCTTGGATAAAAGTAAAAAATTGGTAATGATGAGCTAACATGGTTTTACTTTGATAATTATAATGACTTAAGCCCTTTGTACAATTAACATGAGATGCTACACTTTACTAGAAGAATCCCATTAAAAGCTAAAGCAATTATCTAGGATGGAACCTAGGGCTGTAATTTTATAGTAGCTACTAGCTTATTGAATTGTTTGCCTAACATTCTACCTTTAGCTGAAGAAGATAAGCTTATATGGTTGAGGAATAACTCTCTAGAATTTAGTGATTCCTTATGCTACAAGATCTTTAGTCCCTACAATCCTAAAGTTCTTTTATATGAGCTTATATGGAAGAATACTCTCTCCCCTAAAGCTTTACTTATTAGTTGTTTAGCTATCAAAAAATAAGTTAAGAATAAAGAAAGGTTCTGGAAGCTTTGACCCCCATGTCTTTGCTATGTAAGAATAATTCAAAAACTTTACTTCACCTATTTCTTTAGTGTAAAGTATCTCGATCTATTTGGAGTCAAGTTTTACACACAATGCAATTTTATTATCCATTGACAAAATGGATAGACATAATACAATGGGCTACAAGAATAGTTAACAACCTTAAGAAGGATGGAATTATCTTCAAAACTACAATCATTTGTTGTATATACATAGTAGAGGGAGAAGAATAATTGTTTATATAGAGGAATAAAGCTAGAAAACCAAATCATAGGGGACAAAACTATTAATTGGATCATAAAGTTACTAGTGGCACATGATATTCAGTCCAAATTCAGCCAAAGAATGAGGATATTATGGAATCTGTAGTGTTGAGTGTTTTAAACATGGGTTGGTTCTGAACTATTAAAATTTGTATTTTACTTTGATGGCTAAGATTTATTTCCTTGTCATTGTAATGTTTTCAAGCTTTGTTTGAGTTAATAAAGTTATTTATTCATCTCAAAAAAATAAAATTCTCTTTATCAACTTTATAAGCTATCTTTTTAAATTTGTGACTATTTATTTTATATTTATTTTCATCAAAATAATAAACTCATCAGTAGTAATTATCTTCTGTTATCATCAAAACACCAATTGGAACCTCCTTTGATTCAACAATCTTGTTGATGATGACAGGACATTTGTAATATTAGAGAACAATAATAAAATTAAGCAACAAACAAATATCAAGTTAGTGATTAGCTCCCACCTTAATTCATGCATAAAATATAATTCAATATGAAGAACGAAAGAGATATTCAAAATCAACGAAATATCCATACAAAAAATAGCATAATTTTACTCGAGCATATCACATAAAGTGCAAGAAATATAAAAACTTACGAAACAATCCCTCCCTATAAAGTTAATCAAAAAAATATTCATACATGAAGATAGCATAAATTTACTCAAGCATATCACATAAAGTGTAAGAAATACAAAAATGACATAAACACTCTCTCCTCCTAAATTTCATCACTCCTCCTTAATACCATCACTCTCTCCTCCTAAATTTCGTCACTCCTCTTTAATATCATCACTCCCTCTAAATCTAATGTGACCAATCTTTATCCATTTTTTTGGAATTATCAAAAGAAATCAATTAATCGAAAAGCATAACGTAAAGTGTCATAAGTTAAACCAACTTGGTAAAAAATCAAAACGTATTTGATTTAAGATTGATAAATTTTTTCATTAAAGAGCATCATTAAATATTTAAAGAGTCAAAACAAAAGGTTAATTTTTGATTAAAAAATCCAAAATTGTATCTTATTTGAAAATTTCCAATTTCAATATTATGCCTAAGTTAAAAATTCAATTAAAACATCAAGAACAAGTTTTAAAAAAATTAGGGATTGGAATTGTAAAAAATAATGTTGTAATTGCAATATCCAACAATCAATTTCATAAAAGAATGTATAATTTATAAAGCTCCAAATTTTCAAAAACAGAAACATAACAAATGCCTAAAATACCAATATTGCACAAAATTAAAGATGAGTCAATATAATTGAAAGGGAAACAACTTTAGCTCCTTTCACAATTTAACTATAAAGGCATCAATTTGAAAGGTAGCTTTTAATTAAGAAAACATTGAAAAATTTTGAAATCGAAAAATAACAAAAATTCAATTTGATGTAATTTAATGAGATTTTTATGAAATAAGGGATGATGTTTTTCAAAGAAAAGAGTGAATTTTTTAGATTTTGAAGATATAAACATAAAATATGATAATAGAACAAAAGAGGTAAAGAAGAGATTAAAAATAAGAGGATTGGTTGATAAATATGACTAGAATGGTTGACCAATGTTGGTGTTTTAGAGAGAAGAAAAAGTGAGCACTAAAGGCATGGTGAAAAGAAAATTTTGGTTTTAAAACTAGATCTATTAGTTGACCAGTGGAGTGTATTGTTCAATCACTGAGGGTATCTAGTTGGCTAGTTAGTTCAACCAAACTCTTCGCAAACTCTTGGGAAAGAAAGGAGTCTCTGAAGCAAGAACATTGGTTGACCGCTAAAGGACACTGGTTAACTAGTGTGGCTGTTTGGGCGACTAGATAAGTGATAAACTATGAACAATCTGTCGAGAAAGGGTAGATACATGATTTTTGGGTACACTCCAACTATACTAGGTTGTTCATTAATTAGGATATTCTAAAACATTAGGAAATAGCATCAAAACTTGAACAAAAACTATTAAAACATTTATCAATCCACTAAATATCAATAAAAAAGAGTTAAATCATATCAGGGGCCTTATAAAAAAGAATTCCTATTGAACAAAACTAATTTTCTTTTAATTATATAAGATTTATCCTTATTCAAAAGTTTAGACAAATAATTGCCTAATTGTTGTAAATTCTAACTTAATGCTCTCACTTTGTACAATAATCTCTAAGTCTAGTACTAAAGTTCACACTTTAAAAAATTTATTAATAATACTTAATTTAATATCTACTATCTCTACTACATACCATTTTTTATTTCTTTTCTAATAGCCTTACAAACTAAGGTAATCAATGTGTTTTAGGAACCTAAATAAGCATGGTTTTTTGGTTGCTAGGTTCCTTATTCTTTTTAACCCACCCTTTTAAAGTTTTGCTTGACATTTGTTATTTAAAAAAAAAATCTATCAGCATGCCCATACATACCACAAAAATGACATACTATGTTATATGAGTGATCATGATACATATATGCATTTCTTGGACCCCTTTGTGTTTATGCATAATGAGGAAATTTCCTTTGGAAATAAAAGGTGATGAATGGTTTCTTAAGGTAGGGAAATGAGCTACCGTAATTATATGTATGATGTCTATTATAAATAGAAGCTTAATGTATGCTTCTTTAAGGCCTAAAAGGGTATAAGTAGGTTTGCATGTTATTACAGAAGTTATGCCTATCCATCCCTTGATATTATTGAACTTTATGCCTAGGATGTGAGCCATATATAAAAGTATGATGCTTGCTTTTAGGATTAGTCCTAGTGGAAGTGAAATATGCATGCATATAATTGGACGTGGATGCTCCATACTCATTTGTCACATTAGGTAATGATTCTTCATTATGCAAATATTTTCCCTAAATCAATATGGTTTTAGAATTCCCTTCACTTCCATAGTTATATCATATTCAATACCAAGAATTCTTCTAAGCTCCTAGCATGTTTTCTAGTTTTTTATTCCCGCTAGTAAACTTACACAATAAGTCTTCAAGGGAATCTACCTCCTTTTTCATTGTTCCATTTTCTTGCCTTATTACATTTACGTCATGATTGTCATCTTTGATCACATTTTTTGGATGCCTTTTTTTATAAAAAAAACTAGGGGTAGTATACTGGACGGGATGGTTACCCTATTTTATTAATTTAAAAAATGTACAAAGTGGAAGAGATTGACTTTCATAATATTGCTATAAATATAAGCCAGTCTATAAAAACTAGTAAGAAAATGGTAAAAAAAACATTGAAAAAGTACATACACCAATACCGATATGACTATGAATTATCTAGCTCTAACTCAAATTGCAGGATAAGATACTTTATCAAAGTCACAATTCCCTATAAGCCACGTCAAAACTACGTCCGTTCTCTGTAAAATAGCCACATTTTGAAGAGCATCCCAAGTTTGCTATACAATTTTCTGCCTAGTTAGCCTCCCTAAAATAGTGTTGAATCCCTCTCACAAAAGTATAATTATGTACCTCCCAAAGTAAGGGCCTAATTTGCCATGGAATCTGAGAATGACGATTGAGCATATCCATAATTACCTTAGAGTTAAGTTCCACCAGTAGCTTGGAATCTTCAGGTATCTCTACACATAATTCCAAACCTGCTAATAAAGCTCAAATCTTAGCCTAAACACATACGATGTCATCAGGGGCTAAAGATTATATTAAAATGGGGTCACCTTTGGAATCTCTTAAAATACCCCTTACACCTTTTCTACCAAGGTTGCCTCTAGATGCTCCATCAGTGTTGAGCTAATAAAAACCTCCTGGTAGAGGGATCCACTTAACAATATTTACAGTCATTGGCCTCACTTATCCTCCTACTGCCGTAACCACCTCTTGCTAATTAAGCCTAAAGATAGACAAAAACAAAGTTTCCTCTAAAATAAAATAAACATCCTTTATAATATAAAAAATATACGAAGAAATATTAATCTTAGCCCCATCACATTTTGCAGAACATCTATCTTTCTAAATTTTCCTAACTTATCGGGGATGGCAAAACTCTTAACAAAGTACATTGAGCAGTAATGGCACCTAATAACCACTAATGCAAAACCATGTCTCTATGCCTAACACAAGGCCCATAACTTCAAATGGCATTCCAAAAAAATCCCATATCCTTCAAGCTTACTATCCATGTAAAAAAAATGATCAATAGATTCCTCAGATGTGCCGATGCAGCAAACGTACCTTGAGGGGCTATGTACACCAAAGTGACGTAGGGAGACATCAAAAGACAACCTATCTCGCATCAATCTGATTATACAAAAGGATATTTTAACCTACAAACCCTTATGCCAAATAGTCTGCCCAATCATTGTTACCACTCATGTTACCCTAACTGTGTCACATGTTGATGACATACTAAACTTACAATCTGGAGTCAGCATCCAAATCCACTCATCATCTATCCTTTCAACAGAGGCATGCACCAATTTGCATGCATTAATTATCCTCTTCCAAGATAAAGAATCACCCGGTCTAATATTTGCCTCGTCCAACCTTTTTCATGAATAGTATTTTCTTCTCATATACTTTGACCATAGTGTCTCATTCTGCAATATTCTCCACCACAATTTTGCTGAAAAAGATAAGAATTGAGTGATAACCTTTTCAAACCAATTCCCTCCTACTCCCTCGAATGACATAAGGAATCCCAAGCTATCCAATGATACTTGGATTTGTCATCATCAAATCCCTAGAGGAAGTCTGCAACATCCTTTCCAAATTCAACAATATCCCCCGAGGTGGGTTATAGGTGGCCAACACATGCAAATGAAGAGACGAAAGAATTAAATGTAGAAGCATAATCCTCCCTTAACTAAAAGTAAATTTCTCGTCTAATGACAAATTCTATCCTGAACCTTGTTAACCATAGTATTAAAGAATTCAGACTTTTGATGTCCCCAGTATATTGGACATCCTAAAAAAGTAAAAGGCCCCTATCTATACTAAAAACCTGTCATATAAGAAATCAAATTCCTGCATGTCTAAGAATAGTGACCCATAAAGAAACCACTCTTACCCACATTCATTAGTTATCCAGAGCACTTCTCGTATTCCTCTAAGGCACTTTGAATCACCACTAATGATAACCTCAGCCTATTTGTAAAGATAAGAACATTATCTGTATAGGAGAGATTGGAAATCCAAGGACAATTCCTTCGCTTTGTAAAACCCGCCATATTTGGCAATTCATTTAAAACTCTCAAGAGAACCTTTGCCCTTATAGTGCAAAGTGTCAGAGATAGAAGGTCTCCTTGATGGAGACCTCTAGCAAAATGAAAGTAGCCCATCAGTGCTTCATTTACCATGATTGAAAACTAGTAATTTGATATTAATGCCACACCAAGTTAATGAGCTATTCCTTAAAGCCAAACCTCCTGAGAAACTTAATCAAAAATAGCTAAGACATACGATCATATGCCTTTACCCTGTCAAGCTTTAACACACATTTCCTCCCCTTATCTTCCTCTTTATATCCATGCATCGTTTTTAAGCCAATAGTATATTATCTGAAATCAACCACTCAGGTAAGAAGGTCGCCTACTGAGGAGATATCAACTGAGGTAATACAAATCGCAACCTATTATCCATCAGTTTTGATATAACTTTCTAAATAAAATTACACAAGCGAATCAAGTGGAATTCTGAAAAATAAGACTCATTCACCACCTTAGAGATCGATGTAAGTAATGTATAGGTATAAGATTGTGGCAAATCTCCCCCTGAGAAAAACTCCTTTAATGCCTAAACGACATCACCGTCAATCACCTCCTAGCAAAAAATAAAGAATTTGCCTGTGTAACCATCTGGCCCTACTTTGCTATCCTTATCTATTTCTTTCAAGGTGGCGTATATCTCCTTCATCTCTAGAATATACTGGAACT
>JAOTAY010021203.1:0-11108 GCA_025629805.1 Erythroxylum baracoense | reverse complement strand
CAATGGACTGTTTTGCCAGTCGAAGGTGTGCTAACGGGATGTTTTTCCCACTAAAGATGCCCAACGAACTATTTTTCTAAATTTAAGCACCTGGTGACCATGTCAACAGGCTATTTTGCTAGCAGAACGTGACTAGCGACTGACTAGTGACCGTTCCAATGGGATCTTTTCCCACTGAAGGTGATTAACGACCGTTCCAATGGGCTCTTTTCTCACTGAAGGTGACTAGCAACCATTCCAACGAGCTATTTTCCAATTGAAGATTCCAAAGGGCTGTTTTTCCACGAAAGGTGCCTAGAGAACATGCCAAAGGGCTGTTTTGCCCACCATAGGTGCCTAGCTATAGTGCCAAAATGCTGTTTTTCCCACGGGGGGTGCCTAGCAATAGTGCCAAGGGTCTGTTTTGCCTACCGAAGGTGACTAGAAACTGTGCCAACGGGCTATTTTGCCATCGAAGGTTCCCAACGGGCTATTTTTCCACCAAAGGTGCCTAGCGAACGTGCCAACCGGTTGTTTGTCCCACCGTAGGTGCCTAACGACCATGCCAATGGGCTTTTTTATGCTCCAAAGGCATGCAAATGTGCTATTTTTGTCACTGAAGATGCACCAATGTGTTTTTTTCCCACCAAATATGCCTAGCGATCATGCCAACGAACTATTTTGCCTACCTAAGCTGTGCCAACTGGCTGTTTTTCTCACCAAAGGCACCTAGCGACCGTTCCAACGGGCTGTTTTCCCCCTAAGGTGACTAGCAACCGTGCCAAAGGGTTGTTTTCCCATCAAACGTGCCTAGAGACCATGCCAACGGGCTATTTTGCCCACTAAAGGTGCCCAATGGGCTGTTCCGCCCACTGAAGGTGCCTGACGACCATGCCAACGGGTTATTTTGCCTACTGATGGTAATTAACGGCCACGCCAATGGACTGTTTTGCCCATCAAAGGTGTGCCAATAGGCTATTTTTACCACCAAAGGTGTCTAGCGACCATGTGAACGGGCTGTTTCGACCACTGAAGGTGCACAATGGGTTGATTTGCTTACCAAAGGCACTTAGCCACCTTGTCAATAGGCTGTTTTGCCCACCGATGGTGCCTTGCAACCATGCCATTAGGTTGTTTTACCCACCAAGGGTGCCTAGCGACCATGCCAACTGGTTGTTTTGCTCTCTAGATATGCCTAGCGATCATGTCAATGGGCTATTTTGCCCACCCAAGGTACCTAGCGACCGTGCCAACGAGCTGTTTTGCCCATTAGCGTGCCTAGCGATTGTGCCAACTGGCTATTTTCCCACAGAAGGTGACTAGCGATCGTGCCAACAGGTTGTTTTCCCACCAAAGGTGACTAGCGGCCATTCCAACGGGCTATTTTCCCCATAAGTTGACTTGAAATCATTCCAACGGGCTGTTTTACCCATCGAAGGTGCCTAGCAACTGTGCCAACTGGTTGTTTTCCCGCTGAGGGTGCCTAGCGACCATGCCAACGGGTTGTTTTCCCAATAAAGGTGACTAGCAGCCGTTCTAACGAGTAGTTTTCCCCTCTAAGTTGTCTTGCAATCTTTCCAACAGGCTGTTTTACCCACCGAAGGTGTCTAGCAACCATGCCATTGGGTTATTTTGCCCACCGAGGGTGCCTAACGATCGTGTCATTGGGTTGTTTTGCCCTTCAGATGTGGCTAGCGATCATGTCAATGGACTGTTTTGGCCACCCAAGGTGCCTAACGACTGTGCCAATGAGCTATTTTCTCCCATGAGGGTGCCTAGCGACCATGTCAACTAGCTGTTACGCTCATAGAACGTGCCTGGTGACCATGCCAATGGGCTATTTTGCCTATTGAAGGTGCCTAGTGATCATTCTAACGGGCTATTTTACCCATGGCAAGTGCCCAATGGGATTTTTTACCTACCGATGGTGCTTAGCAACCGTGCCAACAGGCTATTTTGCCCTCCGAATGTGTGCCAACGGGCTTTTTCCCATCAAAGCTGCCTAGCGACTATCCGGCAACCTGTTTTGCCCACCAAAAATGCCCAATGTGCTGTTTTTCCCAATGAAGGCGCCTAGTGACCATGCCAATGGGTTATTTTGCCAAGAGAAGGTGACTAGCGATTGTTCCAACGTGCTATTTTCACACCAGAGGTGACTAGTGACTGTTCCAATGGGCTCTTTTCCCACCGAAGGTGACTAGCGACCATTCCAAAGGGCTTTTTTCCCACCGAAGATGCCCAATAGGCAGTTTTCCCACCGAACGTGGCTGGCGAAAGTGCCAAAGGGTTGTTTTACCCACCGTAGGTGCCTAGCTACTGTGCCAACAGGCTGTTTTGTCCACCGAAGGGGACTAGAGATTGCTCCAAGGGGCTATTTTCACTCTGAAGGTGACTAGTGACCGTGCCAACGGGCTGTTTTCCCATCAAAGGTGACTAGCGGCCAATCCAATGGGTGTTTTCCCCTAAGTTGACTTGCAGTCATTCCAACAGGTTGTTTTCCCATCGAAGGTTCCCAAGGGGTTGTTTTTCTTACCGTAGGTCCCTAGCGACTGTGCCAACGGGATTTTTTACGTATCAAAGGCATGCAAACCTACTGTTTTGTCCACCGAAGGTACACCAATGTGCTGTTTTTTCCACCGACTGTGCCTAATGACCATGCCAACGGGCTGTTTTGTCCTTTGAAGTTGCCTAGTGCCTATGTCAATGAGTTGTTTTGCCCACTGAAGTTGCCCAACTGGCTGTTTTTCTCACCAAAGGTGCCTGGCGAACGTGCCAAAGAGATATTTTTCCCATCGAAGGTCCCTAGCAACCGTGCCAATAGGCTGTTTTACCCACCGAAGGTACCTAGCGACTTTTCCAACAGGCTGTTTGGCCCATCGAAGGTACCTAGCAATTTTTCCAACGGGCTGTTTTGCCCATTGAGGGTCCCTACTAATCGTACCAATGGATAGTTTTACCCATAAAGGGTGCCTAGCAACTATGCCAATAGGATGTTTTTCCCATCGAAGGTGACTAGTGACCATTCCAATGGGCTCTTTTCCCTCTAAAGATGACTAGCAACCATTCCAACGAGCTATTTTCCCACCAAAGATGCCAAAGGGTTGTTTTTCCATCAAAGGTGCCTAAAGAATGTGCCAAAGTGTTGTTTTTCCCACCGTAGGTGCCTAGCTATAGTACCAACAAACTTTTTTTCCAATCGAGGGTGCCTAGCAACTGTGCCAACGGGCTATTTTGCCTACTGAAGGTGACTAGAGACCGTGCCAATGGGCTATTTTACGGTTCAAGGTTCCCAACGGGCTATTTTTCCACTAAAGGTGCCTAGCGAACTTGCCAACGGGTTGTTTGTCCCATTGTAGGTGCCTAGCGATCGTGCCAACGGGCTTTTTTAAGCTCTAAAGTCATGCAAACGTGCTATTTTACCCACCGAAGGTGCACCAACATGCTGTTTTTTCCACCAAATATGCCTAGCAACTGTGCCAACGGACTGTTTTCCCTACCAAAGGTGTGCCAATTGGCTATTTTTCCCACCAAAGGTGCCTTAAGACTATTCCAACGGGCTATTTTCCCCCCGAAGGTGACTAAAGACTGTGCGAATGGGTTGTTTTCCCATCGAAGGTGCCTAGAGACCATGCCAACTGACTGTTTTGCCCACCAAAGGTGTCCAATGGGCTCTTCTACCCACCGAAGGTGCCTAACGACCATGCCAACCGGTTGTTTTTCATACCGATGGTAATTAGTGACCATGCCAATGGACTGTTTTGCCCGTCAAAGGTGTACCAATAGGCTATTTTTACCACCAAAGGTATCTAGCAACAATGCCAACAGGCTATTTCAGCCACTGAAGGTGTGCAATCAATAGGTTGTCTTACCCACCAATGGTGCCTAGCGACCAAGCCATCCGGTTGTTTTGCCCACCGAGGGTGCCTAGCGACCATGCCAACTGGTTGTTTTGTCCTCTGGATCTGCCTAGCAATCGTGTCAATGGGTTGTTTTGCCCATCCAAGGTGCCTAGCGACCATGCCAACGAGCTGTTTTGCGCACTGAGCGTGCCAAGCGACCATGCCAATGGGCTATTTTCCCACCGAAGGTGACTAGCGACTGTGCCAACGGGCTATTTTCCCATCAAAGCTGACTAGCGGTTGTTCCAACGGATTGTTTTCCCCTAAGTTAACTTGCAATCATTCCAACAAACTGTTTTACCCACCGAAAGTGCCTAGCAACTGTGCCAACTGGCTGTTTTCCCATCGAGGGTGCCTAGCAACATTCTAACGGGTTGTTTTCCCACTAAATGTGACTAGCGACTGTTCCAACAGGTAGTTTTCTCCTCTAAGTTGACTTGCAATCTTTCCAACATGATGTTTTACCCACCGAAGGTGCCTAGCAATCATTCCCTCGGGTTGTTTTACCCACTAAGGGTGCCTAGCGACCATGTCCATGGGTTGTTTTGCCCTCTAGATGTGCCTAGCGATCATGTCAATGGGTTGTTTTGGCCACCCAAGGTGCCTAACAACTGTGCCAACGAGTTGTTTTGCCCCCCGAGGGTGCCTAGCGACCATGTCAACTGGCTGTTATGCCCAAAGAAGGTGCCTGGCGATCGTGTCAATGGGCTATTTTGCCCATTGAAGATGCCTAGTAATCGTTTGAACGGGCTATTTTACCCATAGAAAGTGCCCAATGGGATTTTTTACCTACTGATTGTGCTTAGCGACCGTGCCAACGGACTATTTTACCCTCCGAACATATGTCGACGGGCTTTTTTCCTATCTAAGCTACCTAACGACCGTTCTAGCTAGCTATTTTGCCCACCAAAGATGCCCAACGTGTTGTTTTTCCTAATGAAGGCGCCTAGTGACCATGTCAATGGGCTGTTTTGCCAAGAGAAGGTGACTAGTGATTGTTCCAACGTGTTATTTTCCCACTAGAGGTGACTAGTGGCTGCTCCAATAGGCTCTTTTCCTATCGAAGGTGACTAACGACCATTCCAATGGGCCATTTTTCCATCTAACGTGCCTAGCGAATGTGCCTGGCGAACGTACCAAAGGGCTATTTTGCCCACCGTAGGTGCCTAGCTACTGTTCCAATGGGCTGTTTTGCCCACTGAAGGTGACTAGAGATTGTTCCAAGGGGTTGTTTTCTCCCTAAAGGTGACTAGTGACCGTGCCAACGGGGTGTTTTCCCATCAAAGGCCACTAGCGACCAATCCAATGGGTTGTTTACCTGCTAAGTTGACTTGCGGTCATTCCAACGGGCTATTTGCCCATCGAAGGTTTCCAAGTGGTTGTTTTTCCCACCGTAGGTCCCTAGCGACCGTCCCACCGAAGGCATACAAACTTACTATTTTGCCCACCGAAGGTGCACCAATGTTCTATTTTTTCTACCGAATGTACCTAACGACCATGCCAATGGGCTGTTTTGTCCTCCGAAGTTGCCTAGTGTCCATACCAAAGGGTTGTTTTGCCCACCAAGGCCAAGCGACAGTGTCAAAGGGAGGTTTTGCCCACTGATGTTGCCTAACTAGCTTTTTTCTCACCAAAGGTGCTTGGCGAACGTGCCAAAGAGCTATTTTTCCCATCGAAGGTGTCTAGCAACCATGCGAACGGGCTATTTTGCCCACTGAAGGTACCTAGTGACTTTTCCAACGGGCTGTTTGGCCCACCGAAGGTACCTAGGAACTTTTCCAACGAGCTGTTTTGCCCATCGAGGGTGTCTAGTGATCGTACCAAAGGGTAGTTTTTCCTCTAGAGGGCATCTAGCAACTATGCCAATGGGATGTTTTTCCCACCGAAGGTGCCTAGTGACTGTGCCAATGGGTTGTTTTACCCACCGAAGGTGCCCAGTGTGTTAGTTTGCCTTCCGATGGTGCCTAGCAACTGTACCAATGGGGTATTTTGCACATTGAAGGTGTGTCAATGGGCTTTTTTTCCCACTAAAGCCAATGGGCCCTTTTTTCCACCTAATCTGCCTAATGATCATGCCAACGGACTGTTTTGCCCACCCAAGATGTGCCAACGGGTTGTTTCGCCAACCGAAGGTGCCTAATGGTTTGTTTTCCCCACAGAAGGTGCCTAGCTGTTAGACCCTTAACCTTCGGAGCACTTCTCAGCAACCTTCATTGAGGAGCCTTAGGGGGGGAGGTTCGCTAGATTCCACACATGAGGGAGGCATCCGAAAATAATAAGGCAAATATGGGCGAGTATGATCAGACTTGGTGCGAATTTTGGTAGAGTCTCGGACCTAGTGAAGATTGACTCAGCCCAGGCTAAGGACTTGACGGACTAAGGACTTAATCTATGCTCGAATGGATGGACCACGACTAATGGACTTGCTGTGGGAAGCATTGGATCAGGACAACGTGCTATATAGGTTTCGGCGAGATCACATTACATCATCAGCGGATAGTCATACAGAGATCTTGGATGTTGTGGCGATAAGGAGGAGTTAGAGTTACAGTGGAACACAACATCTGAATGTAACGTGACTTCTAAGTCAGGATGTCTATATATAGCTCATTCGAGCTTTGCTCTCAATTCATTTGGAGAGAGAGCACTCCTTGTATTCTTTTAAAGGAAAGTAATATAAAGGTTGGTTTAACCGTATCTCTATTATTCCTTTGTTGCCTATCTTTTCTTATGGCTTTCTTAAGCATTGTTTCTTCGAGTGTGCGAGCGAAACACTTCGAGGGTTGTTTAGGGCTGAGTCCTATTTAAACAGACCTAAGTGAGAATGTCGTGTAAAGGGAATTGGCGATAGAATTCGGTGAAAGTTCGAGTCCTAAGGTGACCTTTGTATCAACTGGTATCAGAACCAAATTTTAAGATGACAGTAGGCAACTTGGTAGAGCGAGTGACTAGGGTGGAACCACTTATTGGGTCAATTCCTTAAGGGTGGAAGAGGTCACATCTCACAATACTCGGTTCGAGATGTTGGAAGCGCGGATCCAACAATTGCAGCAATAGATGGAGGATATGTTGAAGTCATAAGAGGAGGCTCAGTTGGAGATCACTGTGATAAGGCATTCCGACGTAACTCTAGATGTTGAGTGGGTTAAAAATTCCACACCACAACTTTCCTCTGTGGGGGTATGTGAACTTAGGGTATTCGAAGGTGTGCGAGACACTAAGGTGTTGGAGAATTTCTTGTGGGATATAGAGTAGTACTTTGCAAGTCATAGGGTACCATATACTGAGAAGGCCAATGTGATAGCCATGTACTTGGATAGAGATGCCAAGCTCTGGTGGAGAACGAGGACCTCTGTGGAGATCAGTGCGGGTAGAACTACCATGGAATTGTGGGTGCAAATGAAGAAGGAGCTCAAGGATTAGTTCCTTCTCATCAATACTTCTTGGCTCGTGAGAGATGCCTTGAAAAAGCTAAAGCAGGATGGAACGGCAAGAGATTATGTGAAACCTTTTAGTTTTCTAATGCTGGATATTAAGAATATGTCAGATGAGGACAAGCTCTTCAATTTTCAATCTGGGTTACAACTGTGGGCTCAAATGGAGTTATGAAGGCAAAATGTGAAGGACGTGGTTGGTACAATCATAGCTGGCGATGCCTTGGTAGATTTTTGAATGGTGAAAGACTTTAAGGTGAACTCCTCAAATTCTTCTAAGGGAAAAGGCCACGCCCAATAGGAGAAGACTGAGGGGAAGAATAAGAAGAATAAAGACTCCAAGAAGGGGGATTCAAGGGCAATGGTAAGCAGAATGGTGGCTCTAATAACGGGTAGACATCCTCGAAGAAGGGCAAGATTGCTAGTATGTGGAGTTCCACACTTTGCCAGAGAGTGCCCAAGGAAAAAGAAGTTGAATGCCCTAATTGTAAAAAAAGACGGTGAACTTCGGAAGAAGCGACGTTAAACTTGATCACCTTGCTTAATTCAGTTAGTACTGAGTCAGTCCCTTTAATAAACTAATATACGCGGGTGTACAGGTTAGGGAGAAAGACATGACAGCGATGGTGGATACGGGTGTGACCCATAATTTCCTAAGGGAAAAGATGGTTTAGAAGTTGGGCATAAGGGTGTCCAATGCACCGATGAAGATTAAAACTCCTGCAGGTAAGGCATAAGTAGTGGTAGGTATTGGTTACAACTTTCCAGTCCAAATTGGAAGTTAACGTGCTAAGATAAACTTCATTATCATACCATTGGAGGATTTTGAGATGATACTGGGGGTCGATTTCCTCAAAACAGCAAAGGTGGTGATGTATCTGAGTTTAGGAGGTACAATGCTAACGCAAGATCAAAATTCCTTTTACGTGAATTGTTATAGGTTTGATGGTGGAACAACAAATACTACAACTTCGGTAGGACATGTTTCGACCATGAGCATTGAGAAAGGGTTGAAGAAAGGTATAGAGACCTATCTCGCTGCCATGTGGGAGATCAGTGAAGACCATGTGGTGGAAGTCCCTGATGTGGTTGCAAGTTTATTGAGGGAGTTTCGGGAGGTGATGCCGAAAAAGTTACTAAAGACTCTTCCCCCTCGTCGTGAGGTAGATCACAGGATCGAGTTGGTTCCTAGAGCGATCCCACCTGCATGTGCCCCATATAGGATGTCCCTGATGGAATTGGAGAAACTTCATAAACAATTTGGTGAGTTGTTGGAGGCAGGGTTCATCCAACTGTCTAAAGCCCCGTACGGGGACCCTGTATTGTTTCAGAAAAAGCAAGACAATACACTTCGGATGTGTGTGGACTATCGAGCACTGAACAAGGTAACGATTAAAAACAAGTATCCGATACCTTTGGTTTTGGATTTGATGGACAGGTTGTCAAGGGCTGAAGTGTTCACTAAGTTGGATCTTCAGAGTGGGTATTGACAAGTGCTGATAGCTGAGGGTGATGAGCAGAAGACAACCTCAGTAACTAGGTACGAATCCTACAAATTTTTAGTTATGCCGTTTGGATTAACTAACGCCCCTGCTACATTTTACAACCTTAAGAATGATGTGTTGTACGATTTCTTGGATGAGTTCGTAGTCATGTACTTAGACGACATCATGGTGTATAGCACTAACATGGCAGAACACATGGAACACCTTAAGGTGAGTGTTCGAACGACTGAGGCAACACAAGTTCTATGTGAAAATGGAGAAGTGTGAGTTTGCCTAGTTGGAGATCATATTCTTAGGTCACGTGGTAAGAAAGGGTCAGGTCCGAATGGATCCAAGAAAAGTGAAAGCAATGGTTGAGTGGCAGACCCCCACGACAGTATGAGAATTGTGGAGTTTTCTCAGCCTGGAGAACTACTATAGGCGGTTCATCATGGGATATCCTAAGAAAGCGGCGCCATTGATGGACTTATTAAAGAAGAAGCAAGAGTGGTGTTGGTCAAGTGCACGTGCAGAGGCATTCGAGAAACTTAAAGTCGCTATCTCAATCGAACCAATGTTGAAGCTGCCTATGTTCAATCTTCCATTTGAGGTACATATTGATGCATTGAACAAAGCCATTGGTGGAGTCCTTATAAAGGAGGGTCATATGGTAGCATTTGAGTGCCGAAAGCTCAATAGTGCGGAGCAGTGTTACTCTACACAAGAGAAGGAGATGCTTACAGTGGTGCATTGCCTTGAGTCATGGCGAGTATATTTACTGGGAACCAGGTTCTTTGTCCAAACGGATAATGTTGTTAACACATTTTTCAGGACCTAAAGGAAGTTATCCACAAAACAAGCCCGGTGATAGGAGTTTCTTACTGAGTATGACTTTGTATGGGAGCATAAATCGAGGAGGCACAATAACGTCGCAGATGCCTTGAGCAGGAAGGAGGTATTTGTGGTCCTTTATTCAGTCATGAGGGTAGAGTCTAATCCACTGGAGCAAATCAAAGCAGCGACTCCACTAGACACCATGTACTGTAAGTTGATTTCTTAAGTGAAGGAATGTGTTGTACGCAAGTTTTGGCTCGACGATGATGGGCTTTTGATGACTAAGAGTAGCCAAGTTTATGTGCCAAGCTTTGGTGGATTGTGGAAACAATTGTTGAAGGAGATGCATGACTCGTAGTGGGCTTGTCACCCAGGAGTCCAATGGATGCTAGCACTCCTATCTTGTTCCTACTTTTGGCTAAAGATGGAGAATGACGTGGAATGTTACGTTAATATGTGCCTCGTGTGTTAGTTGGATAAGCCGGACAGAAAGAAGGAAGCCGGTTTGCTACAACCCTTATCCATCCTTGAAAGACCGTGGATGTCAGTTTCAATGGATTTCATTAGTGGGTTTCCAAAGGTAGACAACATAGCATCAATCATGGTGATGGTTGACAGATTCTCTAAGTATGAGATCTTCATGCCAACTTCTGTGACTTGTCCCTCGGATGTTACAACTGAGCTGTTCTACAAGAACGTGGTCATGTATTTCAGTGTTCCAGTAGATATTATGAGTGACCGAGATGCTAAATTTCAGTGTTGCGATTTGAAGTTTTCGACAGCAAATCACCCACAAACTAATGGCCAAATAGAAAGAATCAACAGTTTGTTAGAGGAGTACCTATGGCATTATGTAAATTCAAGCTAACCTAATTGGTTGAATTTACTTGACACTGCACATTTTTGTTATAACTTGCATAGGTCTTCAGCTAAGGAGAAAAGTCCTTTTGAGATTGTGTTGGAACAATAGTCTCTCACTCCACTAAAGACTGCTCAATAAAGGATAGGTGGCAAATGTTCCATGGCGTATAAGTTTGCGATAGAGAAATAGGAATTGTTGGATGAGGCAAGGGGCAGTCTTTGGAAAGCTTCTCGATGGATGAAGAAGCAAGCAGATCTTCGGAGGAGACTATTAGAGTTTGACATGTGAGATAAAGTTTTGTTGAAACTAACCCCACAGATTTGGAAGAAGATCACAAGTAAGCAGGTTCATAGGGGTTTAGTGTTGAAGTACGATGGACCATTTGAAGTGCTGCAAAAAGTGGGGAACATGGCATACAGATTGAAGTTGTCTGAACGATTAAAGGTACACCCTAATTTTTATGTTAGTTTTCTCAATCCTTACTATGCAGATACATTAGATCTGAATAGGAGTCAGGTGAAGCGACCGCTATCGGTTGCGAGAAAATAGTTTAAGGATCAAGTGGAGAAGATCCTAGATCATTGGATAATGGGTCAACATAAGAAGAACTAACAGA
>JAOTAY010021202.1:0-11110 GCA_025629805.1 Erythroxylum baracoense | reverse complement strand
TCCTTGCTGTTGAGCTCATAGTCCAACTTAAACTGCTAAAAAGAAGAGTTTAAGCTATTGATGATCATAATCATCTGCATGTCGGTATCCATATCTGCCCCAAACATCTCAGCCTCAGTGACCGTAGAGATTACCTTAAGCATGTAATCCGAGATCAGTTCACCAAGTTTTTATTTGAGATTATGAAATGTTTAGATAGCTTTACCCTTGCAGACTTGGTCCTCACACTAAACATCTCATGTAGGTGATGAACCCTTGCACTAGCAGTTTTCATATAAGCAATTTGCTTTTGCAACATATCGTTGGCAGAAGCTAAAATATAACACTTAGTAGTTTTATCAGCATTTTGCCATTGTTCATATTGTTGGACTTGCTCAGGAGTTGAATTTGCACCCAGAGGTGCAGGCTCATTTCCAGTTAATACCTATGAAATTCATTCATATTGAAGAACAATGTCTTGGTTACATCTCCATTCATTAAAATTCTATCTATTTTCTAATTTGTTATTTGTCAAAAGCAACGTAAGTGGATTCATTTTGAGGTGATTATGTTTGAAAATATAAATTATTAAAGAGTAAGGAAACTAGTCAATAATATTGGAACTCTGTATAAAATCATGATGCATGTATGCATGATGATAGATTTAACAAAACTTAAAAACAATTAAATCTTTATATGATGGTTATTTTCTTATCTATAATAGACTAAGTGACAGTGGGCCATCTTATCTATTAAAAGAAAAACTGGGACCCTCCCACTCAAAAGGCTACCAATCATCTTCATGCCTAACTTTTTGAGAAGCGTCATAATTTGGTCCATACATTTATCAACAGAGCTACGGTGGGTAGGTTATTTGATAAATAAACTATGTTGAGTGTATAACCATTTAATTTATCCACTAAAGGTACCTGCAAATCATGCCTCTTTGGGAGGTCACATTTGCTACCAATAAATAGATTTATCCTTAAGGAGACCTAAACCATGCAATATCTAGGATTCATGCCCTCCAGTGGGGAGTAACACTTCACCACATGCAAATGGGCCATCATTTGGAGACCGTGGACTCTCACATAAGCATCCTTTCGCACTCAATCTTTTTAAGCTTTAAGTTTTTAGAAAATACCATCTTGTCTAGATGCAATTTATTATCCATCTTGTATTGTTTTATTATATATCTCATACATAATGATTGCATGGTAAAGCCTAGGGTTGACAATTTTCTAAATGGCATACATCCACATAATATCACATATTATTTGCATTCATTCATCCATTCATCTTATGAACTAATAAGCCACTCTTGATTGTCCATCCTAGAATATAATAAAAATTACAAGGCTTTTAGGCCCAAAATAATCTTCTTGGACTTGGATCTTCTGCTTCAAACTCTTCACTCACATGACCCGGCCCATTTAGTAAAAAATGAGTAATGACATTTTGTAAAACTAAATTTTGTTACTTTGAAAACAAAAAAATCAGCACTAGATTTTCATAAATTTGAATCTTTGTCATAACAAATAAAAACAGTACTTGTTTTCATTAAAACTGAAAATTGTTCCATTAAAACAAAAACCAGCACTTTGTTTCTTATCAAAACCAAAATTTAACTTGATTCATTGAAAAAAATCTAGCAGTTGTTTTTACATAAAAACCTAAACTTGATTCATTGAAAAAAAATCCCAACATTTCCATTTTCGCAAAACCTAAACTATGCCAATACACAAAAGGATACATTAAAACCATTACCTTTTCATTTCTTCAATCCATGGCTGCTTCATTTTCATCATTACATCAATTTGTACATTACAAAATCAAAATAAACTGAATAATGAAGCCAAAGAGGAAAAATGGTGATGATAAATCACCCTCCTTGTTACAAACCAAATGAAGAAATCTTACATGGCAAATATAAATTCTATGGACAACCAAAAGAGCAAAATATACACTATATATATTTCTATTAAATAAAAATATGCATCATAAAAAAAATAATTGCCAACCCATGCATCATATATAAGAACCGAAATCATGCCTAAAAAAATGGCTCTGATACCAATTATTGGATTGGAAAATAAAACAAACAATATTTGGCTAAACTATTAGAATTCAAAACTTTTTTTAGAAATCAAAACACAGTAGAAGCATAACACCAAATCACATGCATTAATCCATACATGATACGATATAAGAAAAATAAATATACTTAGAACAAGATAAGAATATTACTGACTCCTCTCTATAACTTTGACTTCTCGGTGTTGTATCCTTAACCATTCCGATCTACCACTTGTTCTCCTTGGAAAATTTGGCTATCAAGATCCTTCAGTGGGAAAGGAGAAGAAAAATTGGATAGAAAACTTTTTGCTATCTTTAGCTAGTTCAGAAAGAACAACAAAAATGAGACAATCACTTTTCTACCTCTGAAACTGTTTTTGGAAGAGATAGTTTCAAGACCACAAGTTCAATTAGCATCTAATGCTAAAAGAAAATTCGTCATCTCAATTACCACTTGTTATGGTCGACGATTTAGAGACCTTCGAGATACCAAAACCACTCACGATGATTCTTTAATCAAAGCCAAATGAAAAAGGTAGTTACATGTCCAACACTTGGACGTTTTCTTTGTTGCAAATAATAATAATAAGCACAACTGATGGTTTGCTTATTATCCAAGGTTTGCTTTTACGTTATTAAAAAATAGCCAACAAAGCCATTTAGTCATGAGCATGACCTATTGGATGAAAGTGGAGAGTGCAAAAGCCACGTAAAACACCTTTTCATTCTTTAATGAATATATGCTAAAATGGGATGCACGTTTATGCTTTTAAAACAACCATTAAAATTCTTAATAATTGACGAGAAAAAATGTTATCTTCATTCTTTAATCAAAAGAATGGCTACTATCCACTACCACACTTCATTCTTTAATTAACCATTAAACCATTTAATGATAAATGATCTAGATTTTAATTCAATTAATCTAATTAATTAAATCAAAATCCAGCCTAATATTAAAAGTTCCTTTGGGTTTATAATTAACAATTAATTAGTATAAGCCTAACATTTAATTATAGGCTTAAGACCCAATTTAATTAACTCTTAATTAAATTGTTCTAGTCTTATTGGCCCGAATCCAATTCGTCCAATTCTCTCAAAACTGTGTCATTTTCTTTTCGGTAACCTCCATTTATATTTCTTACTTAGCTTGATAACCTTCCTTGAAGCTAAATGGGGAATCTTATTGGACTTAGATAATTCAAGCTACAATAAGCTCAGAATTAATTTAATCTTATTAGAATTAATTCTAACTTATTAACTAAATGTCATTCCACTAAAGACAATTAGTTGAACTCTCGAATTACTAAATATTATGAGAACAAATGTTTCAATATGTCAATTTGCAAACTTTAATATGAACCATATTATAGACATCTACACAATAAAGGATAAAATTACCGTTTTGCCCTTATGTTAGTTTTTCTTTCTAGATCTCCCGTTTTACTCTATATGGTGATTAACATATAAGATCTCATCTTAGTATCAAGACTTGATGGGTAGCTAGTCCATCAAACTACTAGTGCCAGTTTAATCACCAATCTCCATAAAATATCTGAAAGTGATGATATCACTATAAACTCTTTATTTGAGTGAATGTTCGTTGATACATGTTTCAATTAATAATTCTAACATGTAGACACTAGATTAATACTTTGTAAAAATCCATTTCAATCATGTCAAGAATTATAATGAAACACATATGAGTTCACCACTCATCAAGATTGTGGTCTATAATAAATGTATGCTTAAGTTGAATGTTTTAAGATTAAAGTAACGGTTCACTTTATTCTTTATAAACATACTTGATTCCAGATTCATTTAATAGTGTTATTATCGATAGTCAACTACTATCATGATATGAAACTCATCATTTCCTTGAAGTAAACTCTTTTACTTACACGGAGATAAATCACAACACTACAGTCTAAACCATAATCAAGTGATAACTTGATTATTCAACTGTGAATCCATTATTTTAGATTCTTATAATATACATGTTTCCCATACATCTTTATGTATATGTATATTACTTACAAAAGAATCTCGGTATCTTATGACTAGATATATAATGCTCATAAAAACCAAACTCTTTTGTTTTATTAATAACAAATATTTTCATTACAAAAGTAACTGAAAGAAAATTAAGTTATAAGTAAACACATTTGCTTTCCAGGGCACTATATTTACATAACTACAATAGGGCCCTGGGCAGGTGCCCTACCTGCCCCTGCCCAGGGTCAGCACTGAGTCCAAGCAATTCTCGAACGTAGTGATAGGTAGTGGCTTAGTCAACATATCCGCAGAATTGTCAGATGTGTTAACTTTCTTCATAACAATGTCTCCGGTGGCAATAATGTCTCTATTGTAGTAGTACTTTACACTAATATGCTTAGTTTTATAGTGATAAGCATCGTTCTTTGTAGGAATAATAATACTCTGGCTATCTAAAAACATAATAGTAGTATCCTCTGTGACAACAAGCTTCATAATAAGACCACATAACCAAGTAACCTCTTTCACACCTTCTGTAGCTATAATGTACTCTGCCTTTATAGTAGACAAAGTTGTTATAAATTGCAGTGATGCTTTCCAACTAATAGCATCGGAACACAAAGTGAAGATATAACCTGAGAGACCTTTGTGTATCAAGGTGACCACCATAATCAGAGTCCTTAAAACCAATAACATTATTAGATATTGCTTTGCTCCTATCAAACATTAAGCCAATTTCAGAATAACCTTTCAAATATTGAAGGATCCATTTGACAGCATCTCAATGAACCTCGCGACGATTGTGTATAAAACATCTCACCATGCTAACTGCATATGCCAGATCAAGTCTAGTGCAAACCATGACATACATAAGACTACCGACAGCACTAGAATATGAAACGTTCAACATACGTTCTATTTCTTCCTTCGTCTTTGGACAAAGATCAGACGACAACTTAAAATGAGCTACAAGGTGTCTAGACGGGCTTAAAGGAACAATGTTAATTCTGTTAATAATTTTTTGTCTATAGTTCTTTTGAGACAGAAACAACTTCCTAATATGTCGATCCCTTTGTATCTCTATGCTAAAAATCTTTTTTGCCACACCAAGGTTTTTCATTTAAAACTCTTTACTAAGTTGAGATTTCAAATTGTCGACCAAAGGCTTGTCACAAGAAGCAATAAGCATATCGTCAACAAATAGCAATAAGTACAAGTAAGACCCATCTGTATATTGTAAAAAATAAACGCAGTTGTTATATTGGTATCTAGTACAGGCTTGCCTGATCATAAAGGTATCAAACCTTTACCACTGTTTTGGAGCTTGCTTAAGCCCAAAAAGAGATTTCTTCAAGCGAAAAAGACAATGCTCCTTACCATGAACAATAAAACCATCAGGGTGCTTCATGTGGAAGAACGATTTCTTCCTCGAGTTATCCATGTAGAAAAGTTTTTCACATCAAGTTACTCTAAGTCCAAATTAAACAAAGCAACAAAAGTAAGAAGCACACGAATAGAGGTATGACGAACAACATGAGAGAAAATTTCATTAAAGTCAATACCTTTCTTTTGTTTAAAACCACGAACAAGCAAACGTGCTTTCCACTTTGCTTCTTCAACCCCGAGGATGCCATCTTTCTTCTTGTAAATCCATCTACAACTCAGTGGTTGCTTGCCTTTAGGAAGCTCACATAAATCCTAATTATCGTTCTTATGGAGACTTTCAATTTCTTCATTCATTGCCACTAGCCATTTAGATGAATCAACAAAAGAAATAGCTTTAGAATAAGAGGAAAGTTCAATGCCTTCAGGAATTTCTTGTGCAACTAAGAGTGCATAAGCAAACAAGTGGTCATTATTGTCAGTGTATCTAGTAGGCTTCCAAATAATTCTCTTTAGACGATCTCGGGCGATAGAATGATCCTGTTGAGGTGGAACAGGAGTAGTGGTATTAGAGACATCATGGATGTAACATTGCTAGACTAAGAAGCAGAGGAACTATAAGCACCGACATTGGGAAGAGGCGACGATCTGACCTCTAACTCCACCTTCTCACTAGTATCTTGCAGACCACCTATACCAGTAGAAGAACCAGAATCTTTTCCAGAAGAAAGTAATGCATTTTCATTAAATGTCACATCTCTATTAAGAACGACTTTGTGTGACTCAGGGTCAGTACTCCACAAACAATATCCATTTGATTCAGAAGCATAACCAAGAAATATGCACTTTTTAGCTCTAAGTGCTAGTTTGCCATCATTAACATGTGTATAAGCACGACATCCAAAAACTCTTAGATTGGAGTAGTCAATAGGTTACCTGACCAAACTTCCTCTAGAATTCTGAAATCAATATATGAATGTGGGGAGCAATTGGCCAAATAACATGTTGTAGAAATCGCTTCACTCCAAGATCATGTCGATGCCATAATCGAGCATTAAAGAGCATACAACGAGCTCTCTCAAGTAGAGTCATGTTCATTCATTCTATAACACCATTTTGCTGGGGCTTTCCATCCAGTGTCATGTGTCTAGCAATTCCAACTTGAGCACAGAATTTATTGAAATCTGTTTCACAGAACTCTAATCCATTATCTATTTTGAGCTTCTTCACCTTCTTCCCAGTTTGGTTCTCAACAAGGGTTTTTCACTTCTTAAGAGTAAGAAAAACTTCATATTTATGCCTCAAGAAATATGTCTAAACCTTGCCGGAGAAGTCATCAATCAAGGTCATCATATAACACTTCCCTCCAATAGAGGGAACTTTAGAAGGTTCCCAAAGATCTGAATGAATGTAACCAAGGAAACCTCTACTACAATATGTAGTAGTGGAGAAGCTGGCCTTTTTCTGCTTACCAAAGACACAATACTCACAAAATTCCAATTTATCTATACCAACACCAAAAATAACTTTTTTGCTCAACAAATTCATATCTTTCTCACTCATATGGCCTAGGCACATATGCTATAGACGAGTGAGATCACTATCAGACAATAAAGATGTGGACAAAATGGCTGAACCTGTGACAGTCGAACCTTGCACGACATAAAGGCTACCAAGCCTATTACCTTTCATAATGACTATAGCACCTTTAAATACCTTCAAAACTCCACCTTCAATTGAATACTTACACCTAAATGACTCAAGGGTGCTTAAGGAAATCAAGTAACATTTCAAATTAGGAATATGCCACACATTGGTTAATGTTCTGATACAACCATCGTGGGTCTTGATCTGTACACTATGCCAACAACCTTGCACTGAGCGTTATTGCCCATCAAGACAACTCCACAGTCAATAGGTTCATAGGTGAGAACCAGTCTTTGTGAGAAGACATATGGTAGGTACAACCAAAATCTAAAATCCACTCAGTCGTACTCCTTATAATAACTGCTGAACAACAATGGATTGCTAATGTAGTTTTCAATGTAATTATTATCAGAATTCAAAGTTCATGTCTACACACTTAATTTAGTCAATTTTTTATTTTTTTTATTTCTAGAATTTAATGACATTTTTATTTTATTCTGATGCTATGCATTTTATTACTTTTATTAATGATTTCCTGTTATCTTTATGCATATTATTGTTGAAATTTAAAATGTTATGTTATGTGTTAAATTTATACATGACATTATAAAATGATAATTTGTTAGTCACTAAAGTGACCAAATTAATTAAATGGGTTTTTCATGTATAAATAGTCATTTATTCATAAAAATTTTAATTATATTATTGAATTAATTATATGGATAAATAATTTTTATTATTTGATATAATTTAGAATGCGTCAAATCTAAATTAATACTCTAGAACTAATAAGTATAATATAGGAATATTATTATTGACTTGTCAATATTATTGTCTTACAAACTTTATTAGGTAATAAAAAAATTTTCATATTAAACTTATAATAGCATATTATTGTGTTTGCCCAAAAGAAACCTACAGTATATTCTAACTGTTTAATTATTTGAATCCAATAATTTATTGAGCATTTATGTATTTGCAGTTATTTATCTTCATTCACAAGCTTCTTTTGTTATCGTACTTAATAGTTTGAACTTCTCTTAATAGTGAGAACAAATCAATTTTCATTTAAGTATTTTGGATCTTAATTTAACATTATTGGAAGGAAAACCTACTGCCATTATGGATACCATCATTAAGGTTAAGAAAATAAATTATAAAGTATAGGAAAGGTCTAATAGAGTATGTCTTAATTTCATGCGAACGATTATTGCCAACAACATCAAGACCACTATTCCACTACCTCAAATTCATGGAAGAATGTTTTTGTCCTACGGATAAGTGTCTTGTTGGTACTCTGACGGTTGAAGTTTGGTGGGTCGCGGAGCATGCAGCAACATATCATGAGATGACAAATATTGCAACAAAATTGAAGACCTCGGGTATAACAGTTGACTACTCCTTCTTAGTGCAATTCATTATGAACTCATTACCTCCTGAGTATGGACCTTTTCAAATTAACCACAATACTGTAAAGGATAAGTGGAAATGTTAATGAATTGTCCATTATGTTCATTAAGGATGAAACAAGGCTAAAGAATCAAGGAGTTCATTCAACTAACATTGTTAGTCAAGGAGATTGCAAGATTCACAAGCCCAAGGTTAAGAAATTCAAGAAGCAAGCAAATGTTAAAGCAATAAAGGTTCCTACTAATGTTGATAAAAAGGAGCAAAAGACAAATAAGTTTCATTTTTGTAAGAAAGAGGGACATTATCAAAAAGATTATCTAAAACATAAGGTTTGGTTTGAAAAGAAAGGCACATCTAACTTTTTTGTTTGTTTTGAACTAAACTTTACAAAAGTTTCTTTTAATACTTGGTGGCTTGATTCTGGTGCTACTATTCATATTTATAATGTTATGCAGAAATTTCTTATAATCCAAACCATAAACCCAATTAACTTTTTGTTCTTGGAAACCATAAAAAGGTCCTAATTGAAGGTGTAAGGACTTATCTTCTAATATTAGATATTGGTTATCACTTGCATCTAGCACAAACTTTTTTTGTACCTTCAATTTCTTAAAACTAATTTTTTTCTAGACTTGATGAAAGTGGGTTTACTTTTAAGTTTGGCGATTCTTGTTTTAATTTATTTAAACATAATTCCATTATTAGTCATGGAATTCTTATGAATGGTTTGTATAAATTAAAACTTAATGTTAATTTTTTAGAATCCCTATTTTCTATTTATCATATTATTGGAACTAAACATAGCGTAATGAATAATATTTTAGCTTACTTTTGACATAAATGTTTGGGTCATGTATTCAAAGAAAGATTAGAAAGATTGGTAAAAATAGTGAAAATTTTTCAAATTTAGATTTTACTGATCTCAATATACGTGTAGATTGCATTAAGAAAAAACAAACCAAACATAGTAAGAAAGGAGCCACAAGAAGTACTCAGCCCTTGAAATTATAAACACCAATATATGTGGACCTTTTGACACTCCATCTTTTAGTAGAGAAAAGTATTTTATTACCTTTATAGATAAATTTTCACATTATAGATATGTCTATTTGCTTAATGAAAAATCTAAAATTATAGATTCCCTTAAGCAGTTTGTAAATAAGGTTGAAAGACAATTATAAAAAAAGTGAAAATTTTAATATCTAATATTGGTGGTAAATATTATGAAAAATATAATGAATCAGAACAATATCCAGGTCCATTTACAAGGTTTCTCGAGAAATATAACATATGTGCATAATATACTCAATAAAATAGTGTGAAAAAAGGCGTAATATGACATCAATGGATATGATTATGAGTATGATGATTAATTCTTCATTACCCAAAATCTTATGGATGCATGCACTTAAAACTATTGTGTATTTGCTAAATATGATTCCTAGTAAGCTAGTACCTAAAACTCCCTTTGAGTTATGGATTAGAAGGAAACTTAGTATGAGACACTTACATAGTTGGAGTTGTCCAGTATAAGCACGAGTTTATAATCCACACAAAAAGAAATTAGATTCTCAAACTGTTAGTGATTACTTTATTGATTACTAAGAAATTATAAAGGGTATAGGTTTTAGTGTCCAAATTATAGTCCAAGAATTGTTCAAACAATTAATGCCAAGTTTATTGAAAATGGTGAAGTTAGAGGGAATGCTGAGAAATGTATTATAGATATTAATGAAATATGAGTTGATGTTTCTTTATTTATAAATGTTCCAGTATCCACATCAATACCAACCGTTGTCCTAATATTAGTAGAATAAAATAAATTTGGACAATATTTGGATGAATCGGTATCTCATGAATAAACAAATTTACAACCAACTAATTTAAATGAACCAGGTGGAATAGCTTTGAATAAACCTATAAGAATAAAAATATCAGGTATTCTTAATGACTATGTGGTTTATTTGTAAAAGTTAGAATTTGATTATGGCATTAGTAATGATCATGTTTCATTTTTACTAGTTATAGAAAGTGATAAGCCTGATAAATGGATTGATGTTATGGAAGATGAGTTAAATTCAATAGCATGAAATAATGTCGGCATCCTTGTTGATTTCCCATAAGGAGTTAAGCAGGTTGGAATGGGTCTTTAAGACCAAATGCGACTCAAATGCCAATATTGAATAGTATTAAGCTAGACTTGTTGTTAGAGGTTATACTCAAAAGGATGACATGGATTATAAAGAGACTTTTTTCACCTGAGAATAATCATGGCATTAGTGGCTTAGCTTGATTTAGAGATACATCAAATAAACGTGAAAACTACCTTTCTGAATGATGATCTCAATGAGGAAGTTTATATGATCAACTTGAAGGTTATTCTATAGAAGGAAAGGTTCATATGATGTGTAAACTTGAGAAATCAGTATATAGACCTTAACAAGCTTCTCGACAATGGTATATTAAGTTTAACGATACCATAACACCTTTTAATTTTCAAGAAAATACTATTGATTGTTGTATCTACCAAAAGATTAGTGACAGAATGTAAGGCCCCAAATTGTAGCCTAGTTGGAATGTTTCATTAAACATGTATTCCATATGACTTAATTATGTTTTT
>JAOTAY010021201.1:0-11111 GCA_025629805.1 Erythroxylum baracoense | reverse complement strand
ATAATAATAATAATAATAATAATAATAATAATAATAATAATAATAATAACAACAACAACAACAACAACAACAATAATTTGTTACAATAACATATATATACTTAAGTAGAAAATTAATAATAATAATAATAATAATTAATAATAATAAGAAGAATAATAAATTTAATAATAATAAGAAGAAAATTAATAATAAGAAGAAATTTAATAATAATATTAGAAATAAAATTAATTAATTAAATGCTATGATCGTGATGAAGCACAATCGTGACTTTCTCCTTCTCCTTTGTCTTTTTTCCCTCATTCCCGTTACTCCTCATTCCCACACTCGTGACTTTTGCATTCCCTCTCCCATCTTTTAATTTGTTAATTCATAAATGTATTATTTGTTTTACTTCCCATTCTCGACTTCTCCTAATATTATTTCATTTTTGTTATTATTTCTTTATTTCAAACAGTCCCACCATGAATTCGTTTCATTTTTCTTTATTTTAATAAATAATAATAATAATGATTTGTTACAGTAACTAGAAAATTAATAATAATAAGAAATTTAATAATAATAATAATAATAATAATAAGTATATGTACTCAAGTAGAAAATTAATAATAACAATAATTAATAATAACAAGAATAATTAAATTAATAAGAATACTAAATTTAATAATAAGAAGAAGAAAATTAATAATAATAAGGAATTTTATAATAATAATAGAAATTAATTAATTAATTTAATAATGATAAGGAATAAAATAATAAAACATGCATTTAATAATAATAAGGAATTCAATAATTTTAATAATAATGAACATAATTAATAAAAATAATAAAATTATTAATAATAAGTATATATACTCAAGTAGAAAATTAATAATAATAATAATAATAATTAAATTAATAAAAATAATAAATTTAATAATAATAAGAAGAATATTAATAATAATAAGGAATTTTATAATAATAATAGAAATAAAATTAATTAATAAATTTAATAATAATAATAATAATAATTAATTTAATAATAATAAATAAAATTAATAAGAACAATATATTTAATAATAAGAAGAAGAAAATTAATAATAATAAGGAATTTTATTGTAATAATATAAATAAAATTAATTAATAAAATTAATAATGATAAGGGCTATAATAATAATAATAATAATAATACATTTAATAATAATAAGGAATTTAATAATTTTATTAATCATAATAAACATAATTAATAAAAATAATAAAATTATTAATAATAAGTATATATAATCAAGTAGAAAATTAATAATAATAAGAATAATTAAAATAAGAAGAATAATAAATTTTATAATAATAAGAAGAAAATTAATAATAAAAGGAATTTTATAATAATAATAATATAAATAAAATTAATTAATAAAATTAATAATAATAAGGAATATAATCATAATAATAAAAATAAATAAATTTAATAATAATAAGGAATTTAATAATAATAATAAATTTAGTTAATAAATTTAATAATAATAATAAGTATAATAATCAAAATAATAATAATCATAATAATTAATTATTATATGTTCTTATTAATGAAATAATTAAATTTCAACTTTAATTTTATTTTTATTAATATTATAGTATTATAATTAAATTTAAATTAAAAAATCAAAAATATAAATTATAAAGCGATTATTATATTTTATTATTAATGTAATAATTAAATTTTAACTTAATTTTAATTTTTTTAAAAGTTATAATAGTATAATTAAATTTTAAAAAAAGTCAAAAATGTAAACTACAAAGCAGCAAGCTCTTTCAAAAACAGGAGGAGGTATTGGCTCGGTGTAAGAAAATATATGTTACCTTCACCGAGGCTGGCTTCCACCATCTCTACTGATCTTTGATCTTGTTCTTACAGCACAAGGATTTGGTGGCTCGAGAGGCTAGAGCTATGACCTTGACGTCTGTATTTCTCGTCATCCAATCCCTCTTTGCACGACGCTTGTAATGACAGGGGAGGCCCTATGTCCACTTAGCCCAACCCTTCTTCTTCATTTTCTTCTTCTCTCTCAGACTCTCTCTCTCTCCTCCACATCCCAGAATCTCTCCGGGGGCAAGGCTCTCTCTTTACATTAGCACAACAAAAACCAAACCCGTAAAGCCAAAATGGACAATAAACCTAGAAAGCGCGGTCGCAAACTCAAAAACTCTCCTTCTCCTGAAACCATGGACTTCCAGTTCACCTCAAACGTCGCTCCAAACGACATCGTCTAAGCAAACCAGCTAAAAACTAACTTCTCTTACTCTCACTCGGTTATTTAAAATAGTGCTGACAAATAAAAGAGACAAAATATAATAGAAGCCAAAAAAAAACCAAAAAATCACTGACTCCTCCCTAAAACCATGCCATCAAACAGGAATGCAAGATAAATCACAGTGTAACAAAAGGCTCAAAGGATCAAAGGGAACAAATTTAACGAATTACGAGGAAGGAAGTAGTACACCTAAAGCAATGCTCAACTACGAACATAGTATTGAACCGTCAATGAAAGCAAGAGGTGCCAAAATAAAAATTATAAAACAAATTACCAGGAAGGAAGTAATACACCCAAAGCAATGCTCAACTACAAACATAGTATTGAACCATCAATGAAAGCAAGAGGTGCCAAAATAAAAATTATAAAACAGCTAATAGATTTGAACCTGGAGAAATTAAAAATAGTGAAACATCGAAAAAGTTGATAGAGACACGGGAACACGAAACATACAGATGTTAATCATGACAAAGAAAAGGAATTACAACAGAAATATGCTTGTTTATGTCAGAAAAAACAAAGGAAACACAATCAGGTCGTAAGTATAAAAAAGACACTGGAGAAACAGCAAAAAGGTTTAAACCTGAGGTCCCCCCAAAATCACTAAAAATTTTACCCAACAAAAGCAAGGAAGCCTTAAGATGTCGGATCCCCAGGAGTAGAAGGCAACACTAGCAGAAACACATGATGGAATTGATGGTATCGCAAGTATATATAAAGAGTATGGGCCTGTCGATACAACACTAAGATCGAATGACGTTGTAAACTTATCCACGGCTACAGTATAAACAAAACACTTATTTTGAAGTATCTCATCGTACATGGGGATGCATTACCACTCTTGACAGCCTCCTAAAGCATCCACAATAAAATGAACTGAAGCATGAATCAAAATACAATATTTCATGAATTTGAGATTGCTTACAATAACATAAATTACTGACTGATTATGAAAAGTTACAATCTCCAAAGCAATTACGAAACAAAATCAAACAGAATAACTACAATGGCAAAACATACATACTTAAACATATTAGAAGATAAAATTGTTAAACTGAACCCTAACATTTTAACTCTTCCTTGCTTTTGTTGTAAAAGATCGCAAAAGGGATATGTGAGGTTTTCGATTGTAAAAGAGGAAAGTGACAAATGGAAAGAAAAAGATGAAAGCATAAACAAAATAAAAAGCAAGAGGAAAAAAAATGTTGCCAGAAGAAATTAACCTTGTTAACCCTAAACTGCAAGAATCCAATAAAATTTTGTGGATGCAAAAACGAATGGTGACGGTGGAGATCGGAATTGAATTTTCTCAAAAACAGAACAGAGATTCGGGTATTTTTATTATTATTCTATGTAGTGTTTTTATTCTTGGAGACAAAAAATGATTGAACTTCGTAACCTATTAGGTTCTTGCCGATCTAACCTTCTTTAGGTATTTTCTATTACTTGTATTTTTAGTTATTTTCTGTTTTTAATGAATTGTTTCTGTAACTTGCATCATTCGTATATTGTCTCATTTATATGTGGATCTACCGAAAATAACCTCTCTACTATATAGAGATAAGGCTGCGTACTATCGGACCTCTCCAGTCTCCGTGTCATTGCTGAATTTCGGACTGAGTGATGATGATGTCTATGTTTTTGTTGCAGCATAGAATAGGTATAGATAGGGATGTCAATGGGTTAGGCCGCCTTCGGCCCAGCCCAACTCAGCCTCAATTTGGAAGCCGGCCGGCCCGGCCCGACCCGTTTATATGTTTTTCATAAAAAAAATAATACACCCGTTTTGTTCAAAATAGGCGGGCCACAAGCAAAGCCGAGCCCACCAATAGCCCGTGCAGCCAACTATAATCGGCCCATAATTCAGTCCGAGCGGACCATAATTAGCCTATAATTCGGTCAATCTGAACTAAAAATAGGCTGAACCAAACAAGTCAGACCAAAATTGCCTTCCTAAGATTAAGTGGTGGAGGGGTAAATTACGGTTTAATCTCACTCAGTTTTGTAGAGAGGGAGCCCCGTACTCGGTGCGCACAAGGAATCACCACATTGGATGAAACTCTCACACAACCACTGCTGAGACTCGAACCTGAGACCTTGCACTCAAGAACCTCCCTGAAGACCAGTTGAGCTACCCGTGCGAGCAAAGATGAGCTGACTCCTGATAACAGAGGAAGTCATCAATTGTTAAAGACTTCTGACAATAGATGAACCCACGCAAACTTAACTCCAAGAATTTGTAGGTACAGTACCAACGGAAATCTGTCGTTATTCTCACTATTCCTGTATGTCCAAATCTTGAAAAGCCAACGCCAAGTCTCCTGTTCACGGATCAAAGCTATAAGGCTTTTACTTTCCTCCTCGGATCGGGGATATACTAAAAGGAGAGATACCATACTGTATACGCACATAAGAGTCAAACTTTGTTGTTTATTTGTACGTATATCGATTTTTTATGAGTTTGGACTGGAGTGAAGATGTTGGTTGAGATTGGGGCGATGGAAAATGGGAATGGAGTTGTGTGGAAGAACAAGTATGAAAGGATGGATTCTGAGGCTACAGAGGAAGATGTCGTGTTCGGACAACGAAGAGAGGGTGCTTTTAATGAGAAAAATGATAAAATGAAATTTGTGTTTGCGTGCGCCGTCTTTGCTTCCTTCAATTCTGTTCTTATAGGCTATGGTTGGTATTTGTATTAGCTGTGATACAATCTCTATATGCATTGTTCATCTGGTTAGTTGCCAGATTTAAGGAATCTAGTTTAGAACTGCATCAAAATGGTCCGCGTATTTTACCAGTCAATGATCCCATCAAACAAGGTGGTTAAATGAGTCACCTTAGACTTTAAATTGTCAAATTGCAAAATAAAGTCTGTCCACAAACTGTTACAAATTTTAGGCAATAAACATATGACTAAGTAAGATTTGCGTTAATCATTCCCAGTCAAAAGATATATACAATACCTGATTTGTCATCTGTCATCATCACTTTTCAGATGTGGGTGTTATGAGTGGAGCTATTATATTTATCCAGGAAGATCTCAACATATCATTGTTACAAGAAGAAGCTCGCGTTGGAATTTTAAGCATAATTTCACTTTTTGGTAGTTTAGCTGGAGGAAGAACGTCTGATGTCATTGGAAGGCAGTGGACAATAGCTCTTGTAGCCATTATCTTTCAATCAAGGGCAGCGATAATGGCCCTTGCTCCTTCTTTTAAAGTACTTATGACAGGCAGACTCTTGGCAGGTATAGGGATAGGCTTTGGGGTGATGATTGCGCCAGTGTACGTTGCAGAGATATCACCCTCTGTTGCTAGAGGATCTCTTACTTCTTTTCCTGAGATTTTTGTGAATGTGGGAATACTTCTTGGATATGTTTCAAATTATGCCTTCTCTGAGCTGCCATTTCATATAAACTGGAGGATTATGCTTGGTATTGGGATACTTCCATCCATTTTTATGTTTTGGGCACTGTTTGTGATCCCAGAATCCCCAAGATGGTTGGTTATGCAGAATAGAATCGAAGAAGCAAGATTAGTATTGTTAAAAACAAATGCAAATGAAAGTGAAGTGGAGGAGAGACTGGCAGAGATACAATTAGCCGCCGAGCTTGCAAATGCTGGAAATTATGAAGCTAAAGATGTATGGAATGAAATTTTAAATCCCTCACCTGCCGTTCGACGGATGATGATAGACGGTTGTGGAATTCAAGTCTTCTAGCAAATTACGGGCATTAAGGCAGTAGTATATTATAGCCCTACAATCTTTAAGGATGATGGTATCAAGGGCAACACTCAAATTCTTGGTGCAACTGTTGGTGTTGGATTTACAAAGACTATTTTCATCTTGGTGGATAGTTTTTCTTTTTGATAAAGTGGGTAGAAAACCTTTGCTTTATGTAAGCACAATTGGAATGACAATCAGCCATACTTGTTCTGAGCCTTACTTTATCCATTACGAGCGATGTAAAACTTGGAATTGGGTTGGCAATTTTATCAGTTTGTGCAAATGTAGCTTTCTTCTCTGCAGGAATTGGCCCGATTTGCTGGGTCTTGACATCTGAACTCTTCCCTTTGAGACTTCGAGCTCAAGCATTGTCTCTTGGGTCAATCGGAGGCAGGGTCAGTAGTGGTCTGGTCACTATGTCCTTCCTCTCAGTGTCTCATACAATTACGGTGGCAGGAACTTTTTTATTTTTGCAATGTTTGCCGTTCTCTCTGTTTACTTTGTATACACATGTATTCCAGAAACCAAAGGTAAATCTTTGGAGCAAATTAAAATGATCTTTCAAGATACTGGAAAAAAAGTGGTGTTGAATTGGGAGATGTAGAACGCCTAGTACAGAAAAAAACAGCGAGCAGTTCACTTGATTCCTGATCCATAAGCTCTGAATTGGCACTTCTTATTCTGAAAAGAAATCCATCGCAAGCGATTAGTTGTTACAATGATATCTTTTGAATGGTATAGAGCACGAAATGAGAAAAAAAGGAAGGCCTTAGAATGAATTAATAGAAATAATCAAGATATCATTTCTAGGGGAAAATGTTGTCAAATGACAAGAGATTCTATTATTATTAATCTAGAATTGCAGTTCTGATGTCATTTTCAGAAATTTACCGACTTTTCATACCCCATGTCATTGTTCCAATTTAGAGATTGAACTCCAAACTGCATTTTACATCTACATATATTTGCATGTATCGTTAAGTTGGTGTTCGGTGTTGAAAATATTACAATATATTGTACGCACTAAGTACATGCTGGAAGTAAAAGAAATTGTATAATGGTATATAATTAAATACTGATTAAGCCTATGTTTAACTGAGTGGTTATTAATGAAATAAAATGGAATGTAATATTATTTCATCATTTAAAAGAGAGTTTATAATGGAATGGAATAGAATATGATAGAATGGGAGGGTTTCACACATTACATCTCATTTTATCCTAAATAGTAAAAATAAGTTACCTCCGGTTTGGAAAGTTTAGAATAACATGTAAAATAATAAACAATATTTCACTATATTACATTATGAATTCTTCTTTTAAACAATATTTATTATATTACATTATAAACTTTTTCGTCCTTCCCAAACAACAATTTTCTAATATTACATCTATTTACGTTCTATTCTATTATAAATCATTCTATTCCATTCCATTATAAATCATTACATTAAAAACTTTACATCTAACCATTATGTCTAATCAATCGTAGCCTAAAGCTTATGATGTAATTCCATGATTAAATTCATTTCTGGTTTGACATTCATCTTCATTTCTGGTTTGCCATTTAAACCATAAAGCATACGCCTGTAGACGGAAGATGATGAGCCAACATGAAATGAAGACAATAGCATAGTAATGTTCGTCTTGGTGGAGTGTATCAATTTACTTGGTCCATGGGCATAGGTCATAAGGAATCCTCAAATAATCAGGTTTCAGTTATGACAGCATGGTAAAGCCATTATTACAGTTTATCCGGCTTTAAACTGAATAGGAAATGTGTCGATAAGTATTACACCGAATTACCATCCATGTTGAAATTCTATTTTACTTTTTACCCATCAGAGATGCTGTCGTCTTGTTTCCATAAAGACAAATGCCTCTCCTTTTAGAGTAAAAGTACACCACCATGCTCTGATCGTAACCCAAACAACAACTCACAGAATTTTGGACTCGGCAATGATACTGAAACAAGTTTTGAGTGATAAATTAATAGTTCGCTTTGTGATTCAGACTAGTTATTCCACTGTAATGAATAAAAGGAGACTTGAGGAAAACGGTTTTTAGATGCCTATGTTAAGGAATAATATCAGTATATGTCATTTTCACTGTAACATTTTTTGTTAGTCTGTAACCACTTACAGTTACCGCCTACCAACTTATTGTTATGTAATTGATAGCCTTTAGCTGATGTACATAATTCTTCTATATATAGATATATAATCAGTGAAGAGAATAAGACGTGAAACAGAGAGAGAAAATTCTTATCATTTCATTGTCTACATTATTCTCTGTATGGTATCAGAGCCTCTCGAAGCCTAACTACAGATTTTTTTCAACACTCTGTTTGTGTGTCTCTTTCCTTGTCCTCTCTGTTCTACATCATGACCACTCCCGACGAAACTTCTGGCACCACTAGTTCTGCAAATGTGATTCCCTTCAACAACTCCTCACTCATTGTTTTGAATACTGCCTCCATTAAACTCACTGGTGCAAACTGTCCGGCCTAGAGAGTGCAGATGACTGCCCTCCTCATTGGCTACGAACTCCAAAGTTACACGGATGGATCTTTCCCGTGTCCTCCAGTCACTGATCCTGGATATACTCACTGGATTCGACAGGATCAACTCATTACTGCTGCCATACTATCCTCTGTTGCTGAAAATATTGTCATGCTATTGGGATCGGTTACCACCTCCCGACAGGCATAGGACGTCCTTGCCACCACCTATGCGAGTAGTTCTCACTCTAGTATTTTCTCTCTAAAAGAAAAACTCATGTGCATGGAAAAGGGTGACCAACCTATAGCTGTTTTCTTACGTCAGATTAAAAGTATGGCTGATGAGTTAGCCATTATTGGCAGTCCTCTAGATGATACCGACCTCCTTATCCATGTGCTCAATGGTATTGGCTCCGATTTCAAGGAGATTGTTGCGGCCATTAGAGCACGTGATACTCCCATTTCGTTTGAGGAACTAGACGAGAAACTTCTAGATCATGAAGCTTACCTCATACAGACTGCTCGATCAGACTCTACACCTACTACGGCGTTGCTTGGATATCGCACCAACTGGCACTCACAACGGCATCGGCACTCAACGCAGGGACATCAACCCACTCCATCATCTCACCAACGACGCCGACCTCGCCCCTCTGGCATGTCTTCTAGACCTTCTGGACTGTCTTCTGGTTTTGTTGTCTCACCGCCTTCAGTACATGGTCCAGCAAACAGTGATCCTTATTTTTCTGTTATTTGTCAATACTGTGAGAAACCGGGACATACGGCCAGATGCTGCTTCAAACTTCACGGTCGGCCTCGCAATTGACATCCTTCAGCACATCACATCCACAAGACGACTGAGCTTCCTTTTGAAAAATGGATAGTTGATTCTGGTGCCTCCCATCACATCACCAACGATCTTCATAATCTTTCCCTTGCCTTTCCATATGATGGCTCCGATCACCTGGTAGTAGGTAATGGTACTGAATTACCTATTACCCATACTGGTATCGCCACTCTCCCTACTTCCACTACAGCATTATCCTTAACCGATGGTTTACATGTTCCCACCCTTACCCATAATTTACTTTCAGTCTCTAAGCTATACACTGCTAACCGAGTCTCAATTGAATTTTTCTCTAATCATTTTCAGGTCAAGGATGTCCGGACCAAGGAGGTGCTGATGCGCGGTGACTGTACTGATGATTTATATTACCTTACCTTTCCGAAGAAGCGCCACATTGCAAATGTTGCTACTCCTGTCTGCACTCGGGATTGGCATCATATACTGGGACATCCAGCTACACCCATTATTCATCATCTTAATAAACGTTTTCTTCTTCGCATTCGTCCTACTTCTTAGAGTCCTTGTATGTCATGTGCTTATGCCAAAAGCCACAAGTTGTCCTTTTCTAATACTCACCTTACTAGTAGTCGTCCTCTTCAACTCTTATTGAGTGATGTTTGGGGTCCAACACCTCTTCCATCAGTAGATGGGTTTTGATATTATGTTGTGTTTGTTGATCACTTTTCTAAATACATTTAGTTGTATCCTCTTCGTAAGAAATCTGACGTGTTATCTATTTTTATACGTTTTAAATCTCTTGTTGAAAGTTTCTTTGACACCAAAACTACATCTCTATATAGTGACAATGGTGGGGAATTTGTTGCACTTAAAACTTTTTTAGGACAACATGGGATTACACATTTCACTACTCCTCCTTGTACGCCTAAGTTAAATGGCACAGCTGAACGACGCCATCGTCACATTATTGAAACTAGTCGGGCACTCCTTCATCAATCCACCCTACCGTCCACATTCTGGTCCTATGACTTTCAAACCGCTGTTTATCTTATAAATAGGTTGCCCACACCAGTACTCAACATGCACTCCCCTTATGAGGTACTGCACAAATCTCCCCCCAACTATCATCATCTGCACTCCTTTGGCTTTCTGTGTGTTCCTTGGCTTAGGCCTTACTCAAGTCACAAATTACGAAACTGATCTACACCATGCATCTTTCTTGGATATTCCAACTAGCAATACGCGTATCTTTGTTACGACCCTCTCACCCATAAAACCTACATATCTCGCCATGTTACCTTCCATGATAACATTCTCCCTTATGCTTCTCTTTGCTGCACTCCATCTTAGAATATCTTCCCATCTGTTTCCACTTCATCCCAAGTAGTTCCGTTCCTTGATGTAAGTCTATCTGTGCCCACTTTTCCAGCACGTCGGGACCCGTCGCTCTCTTCCCAATCAATTCTGTCCAATCCTGTTCAGTCTTGATCCCTTCCCCATAACCTTGCACCATCTACCTCACCTATACCACCTCAAAAATCTACCTCTGCTTATCTTGTCTACTTTGGAGGAAATCCAATTTCTTGGCACTCCAAACGCCAACGCACGGTTGCCCGTTCATCCACTGAAGCTGAGTATCGTTCTCTAGCATCAACGGTGGCTGAACTTCAATGGTTACGAAACTTATTGTCTGAACTTCATCTGCCTTTCAAAGGCGTACCTGTCTTATTTTGTGACAATCTCGGTGCAACATACTTATGTAAGAATCCAGTGTTCCATACTCGTATGAAACATA
>JAOTAY010021200.1:0-11111 GCA_025629805.1 Erythroxylum baracoense | reverse complement strand
TCATTTAACACTCTAAACATTTCACATTTAGATGCATTGACATCAAACATCCTTTTCCTTAAAGTATAACATCAAAATCAATCAAACCTTATCACACATTTAACCAACCTTTCCAACATCAAAATTATGTTCCTTTTAAGCTCCAATTAAGTCCAAAAGCATCATAGATATATACCTCATCCTTAATTGCTTCAACCATTGCATAATCAAATCATTTTCATGAAAAATCACTACCCACGATTGTGACAGAAACAATTTTCCCACTTATCCTACAGTTTTCCAATTTGTCTCAGGATAGATTTTTAGGTTAGTTTTGTATGACCATTATGACCTAGAAAATGAGGTTTTTAGGCCACATATTCTCATAATAAAATGTTCCTCTATGTCTTAGGTTTCTAATGACATCAAATTCATGCATTTTGGTTCAGTATCATGCACGTTATAATCAAAATACTATAGAATTTTCTCACACCTCGACAGAACACAATGCTTAACTTCATGCCAAATTTCAAGACTCTTAAAGATAGATTTAAAATTCTATTCCTTCATAAAAAATGTAGCCACGTGTTTCTAGTTTACTCTAAATTAAAATACATTGGATTTGGATATCTAAAAATCAAGATATGGTCAAAATACAAATGTATGCTAAGTGAAAGTACTCCATCTAAAATATTCCAGCACACAGTTAACTTCATTTTCAACTCTACCTTATCTCCAAACTATCATCCTACTTCTTCTTATTTCAAGAAAATACACTAGCCTTTTTTTTGGCTTTAAACTCATGAATTATCATTCATCTTATCACAAAGTAAGATATAACTCTATTTATCTCTTCATCCACACACACATCATCATACTTGAATTTCCTTGTTCATACTCATTCATCTCTTAATTCATTATCATAGTTGATTCACTTACCAAACAATTCATGAATAACATTAACTCACCACAATTTAGAGCATGATCACTTTATTGCTACACTACACCCACGTTAAAACACATATATAAAAACACATGGTCAATCATCAAATTTCTCATCATACATGTTCCATTTAAAAATACCTATGAAGATTAAAGCATAACTTACTTGATTTAGCTTCAAAATCTTCAAACCCTTCAAGATCTCACTTAACCCTAGCTCTCCATAGAACCCACGTACATCATCCTTCAAGGTGGTAGGGTTAGGTCTTTAGTGAGAAATGAAAGAGAGATCAAGATGAGAGTAGCAAGTGAAAGATGAGAGGGCTAGGTTCAACATGAATGGAGATTGGTGAGAAAATTTGGTGAAGGAGGAGAAGAAAGCCACGAAGAAGCAGAAGAAGAAGAAAAGCAAGATACAAGACCATTTAATGGTCTTCCAATTAATTAAAACCATCGTGGGATAAGGACATGGTTTGGCAAGTGACAAGTATGTCCAATCCTTATAGGTTTAAACTAGGTTCTCTCATTTGACTAGTCCAATCAACTCTAATTGCTACTCCAATTGTCTCCAAATTTCAATGACATAAATCATTAAATACAAATGTCATTTATAAAAATTTCCACTATCATTTGACTCTTAATTCTGCTTTCATTTATCAAATGTCCTACTTGGCATTTTTTCTAGTTCAAAATTTACCCAAAAAATTCAGGAATTTTTTAAATTTCACCAAAATTTCTAAATCAATACCTATGCACACCAATTCAATTTTCAATACATATGAACCACAATTCATATCAAAAATCACATTTATAAATCAATTATACCTGAAAATGTACAATCATTTTAATGTGCAAACATTAATATTCACATGTGTGTGTATGTCATATTACGCATGAACATGAAATGCACTTTCTAACCTCTCATTAATATCTCATGGATCGTATTCTAGGGTCCTAACCTTTAACATGGGGTAACGGGATGTTACACCTAATGGTATTGTACCTATTGGATGCAAGTGGGTTTTAAAAACTGACATGGATAGTAATGTACATATGTATAAAGCAAGGTTAGTGGCTAAAGGTTACTAACAAAACAAGGAGTTAATTTTCATAAAACCTTTATGCCAATAGCTATACGTATATCCATAAGGATCTTATTAACTATAAACGTATATCATGATTATGAAATTTGACAGATAGATGTCAAAATAGTATTTCTCAACGGGAATTTGCTAAAGGATGTGTATATGACACAAACTAAGGGTTTTGAATCCAAGAGATTTCCTAATATAGTATACAAGTTGCAAAAATCTATTTATAGACTCAAACACACGTCAGAAGTTGGAATATCCATTTTGATGAGACAATTAAAGAGTTTGATTTTATAAAAAATATGGATGAACTATGTTTCTATAAGAAGGTTAGTGTTGAGCACAGTCATTTTCTTAATGCTATATGTGGATGACATAATGCTAATTGGAAACAACATATCAATGCTTTAGTCTGTAAAGATTTAGTTATCTTAAATATTCTCCATAAAGGATATAGGAGAAGCAACATATCTTTTAGGAATAAAGATCTATAGAGATATATCAAATAAGTTGCTTAGTTTTATTAAAAGGTGGAAAAGTGAATTAGAGAGGAGAATATGTCACTCAAATTTTGGCTTACTTAAAATGGTTGGAAGAAGAGGTACTTATAGGAAGCTTAGGATGACTCTAAAGCTACTACTTAAATGCCCAACAAATTTTTACCCAACAACTACCCAACTAACTTACTAAATGCTCTCTAGAAGAATCTAGTGCTCTAGGCATTATCTATTTACAAGACTATTCTAGAAATAAATCTTAGCCATACATTGTAATTCTAGAATAAAACGATATTCTTGAAGAGAACTCTAGAAACTCTAAAGTTCAAATTATATTTTTAACACTCTCCCTTAATTTGAACTTTTCTTCTTCATCCCAAGTATTGATCTTAGTCTTTGAAAGTCTTCAAACTTGGGTGCCTTAGTGAAAATATTTATAACTTGGTCTTGTATCTTCACTTACTTAAGCTCCACTTCCTTTTTTGCAATGCACTCCCTAATGATATCTTATATCTATATGCTTACTTCGATCATGATACATCAGATTCTTGGCAAGTTCTTGGGAGGACTTGTTGTCAATGTAAATATACATTGCTTCTTCTTGAATGAAGTGAAGTTCTTTTAACAGTTGTCGTAGCCAAATCGTATGAAAAGTGCCAGATGTTACCGCCACATACTCGAATTCACATGTAGAGATCATAACAAGTGGTTACTTCTTTGAACTCCATGAAATTGCACAATTATCCATGTAAAATGTAAATCTAATATTACTCTTTCTATCATCAATATCTTCAACAAAGTTGCTATCGCAATATCCTAAAAGCTTGAAATTATTGGAGGAAGTATAAAATAATCTATACTCTAACATACCTTTCAAGTACCAAAGTATTCTTTTTTGCTGCCTTCATATGCGTTGTTGTAGGAACTTTCATAAAACGACTCACTACTCCAATAACATAAAGAATATCAGGCTTTGTGCAAGTCAAGTACCTTAAACTTCCCATAAGGTTTTTGAATAAAATGGGATGTTCCTTTTCTCCTTCTCCAAACTTTGATAGTTTCGTTCCACACTCCATGGGCGTGTTCACGAGGTTACAATCAAGCATCTTAAACTTCTTCATTACTTCTTTCGTATATCCTTCTTAAGAAATAAAAATTTCTTCCTCTATTTGCTTCATTTCTATGCCCAAATAATATGACACGAGCCCTATGTTAGTCACCTCGAACTCATAAGACATCTCCTTTTTGAACTCTTCAAACAATCTCAAATTGTTGTCAGTAAAGATCAAATCATCCTGTAAAGGCAAATTAGCAATATGTCTCTATTATCATAGGCTTTCACATAGAGAGCATACTCATTAAGGCAGCGAACAAATCCCTATTCTTGAAAGTACTTGTCAATGTAACTATTCCACAACCTTGGTGCTTGCTTTAACCCATATAATGCCTTCTTTAACTTCAAGATTTGGTCTTCATACCCTTAGACCACATATCCAAGTGGTTGTTCACTGTACACTTCTTCTTCAAAATAACGATTTAGGAATGTCGACTTCATATCTAGTTGATAGCTTCTCCATTTCATTTGAGCCACCATTGAGATAAGCAGTCGAATAGTCTCAATGTAAGCAACAGGGGCAAACATCTCTTCATAGTCAACGCCATACCTTTACTAGCCTTTTACAACGAGCCTTGCTTTGTATCTTTCCACTTCTCCTTTTTCATTTTTGTTCACCTTGTAACCCATTTGACTCCTAAGGCTTTACGGCCTTGGGAAGATTCGCTAGTTCCCAAGTATCATTCTTCTCAATCGACTTGATTTCCTCATCTATAGTTTGTTTCCATCTTTTGTCTTTTATGGCTTCTTCAAAGCTGAATGGCTCACCTTCGACAAAGAAGCAATACAAATCAAAAGTTACTTCTTCAGTTTCATCATAAAGATCATCAAGACTTCTCATTCTTTTTGGTCCTTCACTTAAGCTTTCACCTTGATTATTGGGAGTGGGTAAAGATGGCTCACTGTTGGTAAAGAGGCAATACAAATCAGGAGTTACTTCTTCAATTTTATCATAAATATCATCAAGACTTCTCATTCTTCTTAGTCCTTCATTTGAGCTTTCACCTTGATTATTAGGAGTGGGTGAAGGAGGTGGAGTTACATCTTGTGTTGGTGCCATAACTTCTTCTTCTTCCTCGACAAAGTATGAAATGAAGTAATAGTTTCCTTCTTCTTTTCTTTCCCAATTCTATGCTCCATCTTCATCGAATTCTACATTGTGACTCACCACTACCTTGCCATTGCTTGGGTTGTACAACTTATAGCCCTTTGAGTTTGTGTCATAGCCAACAAAGACATGTTTGGACACTTCTATCATCAAGCTTGCTTCTTTCTTATTGCAGGATGTGCTTGTAAGTAATGCATCCAAACACTTTTAAGTGATTCATGCTAGACTTATGTCCTCTCCATGCTTCTAGTGGCATACGATCCTTAATACTTGATGCTGGTGATGCTTCTAGTCATGTTAAGAATTGTTCTATTCTTGCTCTTAGCAATTCCATTTTGTTGTGGTGATCTAGGGACTATTAAAGGACATTGAATTCTATGAGCTTCATAAAATTCATTGAACTCTCTTAAGGTGAACTCACCTCCTTTATCGGACCTTAGAGCCTTGATTTTGTAGCCACTTTACTTTTCTATAAGAGCCTTAAAGTTCTTGAATGTAGCAAATGCTTCAAACTTTTGTTTCAAGAAGTAAACCCAAATCTTTCTACTAAAATAAGCAATAAGGAGGATGAAATATTTGCTTCCACTAAATAATGATGGATTAATTGGCCCACAAATATCGGTACAAGTTGTAGTGGCTTGGTTGATCTTGATGTAGCCTTTTTTGGGAAATTCCTCTTTACATGCTTGCTAAGAGACACGCATCACAAATTTGATTGGGATGGTTAATTAAGGGCTTCCCTTTCACTATCTTCTTCTCTCCTATGTCTTTGAGGTCACTAAAGTTCAAATGTCCAAATCTCATGTGTTAACACCATGCTTCCTCCTTTATTATAGCCTTTAAACACTTTACGAACATCTTGAGATTTAATGCAAACATCCTATTCCTTGATATAGGGACCTTGGAAATTAATGTACCATTTTGATCTTGAAGCTAAAGATAATTGTTTTTTCATGTGAATATCATACCTTTTTATAAAAGTTGTCCAAAGCTTAAAATATTGCCTTTTAACTTGGGGACATAATAAACATCATTCACAAGCTTATGGCTACCATCTTTGGTAGAGATGAAAATTGTATCTTTGCTTCAATTTGAATTTTTAATGAGTCTCTAAAAGACACATTGCCCCATGCTAACAACAAATTTGATTCATCTTCTTCCTTACCATCTATAAGATTAACTCTTGCCTCACCATTATTCAAGGGACTATGACATTTCCAAGAATAATGGCTAAACTTATGACAATTGTAACACTTAATGTTGGATTTTTCATACCTCCTTTCATTTACCTTCAAATTATAGCCTCATCCTTTACCTCGTGCACTTCCACAACCTCTACTTCATTGAAAATCTCTTGCCCCTTCATTGAATTTATCTTGGCTACCTCATCCTCTTCCACTTTGACTATGTCCACGACCTCGTCCTCTTCCTCGTCTAGACCTCATTGAATTTCTCCTCTATTTTCGTTTAAATAGGCCTTGGCTTTAAGAGCTTGCGCCAGTTCTTCTCCTTGTTTTCTATTAATCTTATCTTTATGGGGTTGCAAGATCCCTCTAGTTGTTTAATAGTCATCTCCTCCAAATCTTTTGATTCTTCAATAGAGCACACCACTTAGTCTAATTTTGAAATGAGAGTTCGAAGGATCTTCTTCATCACACGAATATCCTTTACCATTTCTCCATATCTCTTCATTTGATTTTTTCATCGTGTACCCTTAAACAATAATCCAAAATTGATTCAGATTCTTTTATCTTCATTGCTTCAAAATCCATTCTTAAAGATTGAAGCCTTACTTTCCTCTCCTTCTTCTCTTACTTTCCTCACCTTATCTAATCCTTAGAAAGACTTTTGCAAGATCCCCCAAGCATCTTTTGAGATAGTTGAATCAGCCACTTTTGTAAACATTGAGTCATCCAAACATTGGAGAATGATGGTGAGGGCTTGTTAATCCTTCTTCCTTATCTTCACAAATTCATTTCTTGCATTTTGAGACAAAGCTCCTTCATCTTATGGCTTCTCATACCCCTTCTTTACCATCTCCCATACATCATATGAGCCCAGCAAGGCCATCATTCGAAGACACCAATTCTCATAGTTATCCTTTGTAAAACGAGGATATTGAAATGAAACCATTTCAAAATTGGTCATTCCTCACTCTTTTTCTCACAACTTACCCACTCTATTTTTTTTTTCACAGACACTCTAAATTTTTTTTAAAACAACCAAGCTCTGATACCACTTTGTTAGAAGGTGGAAGATTGAATTAAAGAGGAGAATGTGTCACTTAAATTTTGGCTTACTTAAAATGCTTGGTACAAGAGGTATTTATAGAAAGCTTAGGACTACTCTAGAATTACTACTTAAATGCCTAACAACTTTCTACCCAACTAAGTTATTAAATACCCAACAACTTTCTACCCTACTACCTTATTAAATGATCTCTAGAAAAATCTAGTGCTCTAGGCATCATCCATTTACAAGACTATTCTAGAAATAAATCCTAGCCATACATTGTAATTCTATAATAAACAGATATTCCTGAAGAGAACTCTAGAAACTCTAAAGTTTAAATTATATTTTTAACAGGTTTATCTCAATCCATGTATTTAAACAAGGTGCTAAAGAGGTTTAACATGGAGAATTCCAGGAGGAGATTCTTAACCATGTCGCATGGGATTTCTCCTCATAGAGTGTATGTCCTAAGACACAAAAAGAGAGAGATAAAATAGATTGTGTTCCATATGCTTCGATAATTGGATCAATTATGTATATGATATTACTAGAATGTTTCAAAACCAATTCAAGTGAGTGTCACTAAACGGTTGTGAAAAACATCTTAAAGTACTTAAGAAGTACTAAAGATGTTTTCTTGATATATGGAGGAGTTGAACTGAGAGTTCAAGGGTATTAGATGCTAGTTTTCAGTCAAATCTAGATGATAGTAGTCACAGTCTGGGATGGCGCACAGGAAAAGGAACCAAGGTCTCATCAATGATCCAATGCAAGTGGGAGATAATACCAATGAATTTAAGGGGTCAAGGGAGAAATTGGACCAAATTCAGTGAGCCCATATACAATCAGGATATCATATCTTAACTCAAAACCTTAAGGAAATAGTTTATGAATCATATCTTTGTACATAACTTACTTCATCCTTGTATATTTTTTCGATGTGGGGTTACTTTACAAATGGATCCATTCGTAACTAGCTTCCCTTCAACCCATAGTTCATAAGAAGTCATTTGAGTCACTTCATGAATCACCCATTCATCTAACCCAAGTCCATGAATCTTTATTCATTGGACTTCACCAACCTCACTCTAATACTAATGAAGGATTTTGAGGGGGCCTGAGGAGAAATAAGACCATATCCAAGAGAAATCATAAACAACTAGGACAGTATATCTCAACTCAAAACCTTAATGCAATGAGTTATGAGTCCTATCTTTGTATATAACTCACTTTATCCTTATGTATCTTTTCAATGTAAAATTCCTCCACTTGTAAATTTCCATCATATTCTACATCTTTTTGCAATAATTTTTATATTCTTGGTCATTGTTGCAGTGGCTTAAGAAGCGTAGAAAGAATTCCTTGTTCGAGGTTGTACTGATGCTGAAATCAAGTGAGTTTCCTTCTATTACAATACTAATTAAAGTTGCTCCTTTGAATCATTTTTCTACTTGGGAATAGAAATGGAAGTGACTCAACTGAGCTATAGCCATTATGCACAATATTGATGATAGTCTTGTTTTACCTTCTAATCTTTTCATATTTTGCAAGTGAATTGATTATCTTTGGTGTGTGATTGATGCAATATTAGTGTGTGATTGATGCAATATTAGTGTGTGATTGGTGGATACACCTAATGGTATTGTACCGATTAGATGTAAGTGGATTTTAAAAATCGACATGGATGGTAATGTACGTATGTATAAAGTAAGGTTAGTGGATAAAGGTTACTAACAAAAATAAGGAGTTGATTTTAATGAAACCTTTTCGCCAATAGCTATACTTAAATCCATATGGATCTTATTGGATATAGACGTATATCATGATCATGAAATCTGACAGGTAGACGTCAAAATAGTATTCTCAATAAGAATTTGCTAGAGGATGTGTATATGAAACAAACTGAGGGTTTTGAATCCAAGAGATTTCCTAATAAAGTATGCAAGTTACAAAAGTTTGTTTATGGACTTAAGCAAGTGTCACGGAGTTGAAATATCCATTTTGATAAGATAATTAAAGAGTTTGATTTTATAAAAGGTTATTGAGTGCAGTCATTTTCTTAGTGCTGTATATGGATGACTTATTTCTAATTGGAAATGACATACCAATGCTTTATTATGTAAAGATTGGGTTATCTAAGAACTTCTCTATAAAGGATATGGGAGACGCAATATATCTTCTAGAAATAAAGATCTATAGAGATAAATCAAAGAGGTTGCTTGGTTTATCTCAATCCATGTATTTAAACAAGGTGCTAAAGAGGTTTACCATAATGAATTCTAAGAGGGGATTCTTACCCTTGTCACATAGGATTTCTCTCTTATAGAGTATATGTCCTAAGACACAAGAAGAGAGAGATAAAATAGATTGTGTTCCATATGCTTCAATAATTGGATCAATTATATATTTGATGTTACTAGCAGGTTTCAAAACCAATTCAAGTGAGTGTCACTGAACGGTTGAAAAAAAACATCTTAAAGTACTTAGGAAGTACTAAAGATATTTTCTTGGTATATGGAGGAGTTGAACTGAGAGTTCAAGGGTATTCAGATGCTAGTTTTCAGTCAGATCTAGATGATAGTAGATCACAGTCTAGGGTAGCACACAAGCAAAGGAACCAAGGTCTCATCAACGATCCAGTGTAAGTGGGAGATAATACTAATGAATTTGAGGGGGTCTGGGAAGAAATTGGACTAGATCCAGTGAGCGCATATACAATCAGGCCATCATATCTTAACCCAAAACCTTAACAATGGGTTATGAGTCCTATCTTTGTACATAACTTACTTCATCCTTATATCTCTTTCTGATGTTGAACCAGCTCTCCCTTAAACCATAGTTCATGGGAAGCCATTTGAGTCACTTCATGAATAACCCATTCATTTGATCAGGTGAGTTTCCTTCTGTTACAATACTAATTAAAGTTGCTCCTTTGAATCATTTTTCTACTTAGGAATGGAAATGGAAGTGACTCAACTGAGCTATAGCCATTATGCACATTATTGTTAGTCTTGTTTTACCTTGTAATCTTTACACATTTTGCGAGTGAATTGATTATCTTTGGTGTGTGATCGGTGCAGTACTTATGATATTGGGGTTAATGTCTCTCTCTCACTGTGGCCGGAAACTATATTGTTAAAATATATGTAAATAACAAGGTAGCAAACATCATAATGTCGTTTCAACGGAAAACAATCAGAACTACCAACAACTAACTACATGAAAGAATTCTGGCAGCTGAGTATAGTACTGGATCCTCATACTAGGGTAGTGCTAAGGTACTTATACACATTCTTCTAGTTATTTTATTCTTGGGATCATAAATATTTGCCAGTTTAAGGTCTAACTAATGATTTGTTTTTATAGGGAAATGCATTAATAATATCACAAGATGGGATCAATCAGCTGAACATATTCATCTTTGTTTCAGCAGCCATGCAAATTGTGTCTATAGTGTTATTACAATGGCCTTAGGAAGACAGAGTGAATTACAATGGTCAATTAGTCACCATGTCATTCATTTCCTGAGGAAGGCAGAGTGACAGCTAACATATACTTATTGGCTTGTACTCCTTCAAATTCGATTACAAATTGAGTCGTTTGACTCTATACTATTTTTCTTTTACCAATAGAAATTTTGCACTTATTATATGTATAGATATATTAATTATATATTTAAAATAAATTGTCTGATAAATTGAATTAAAATCAAACAAATAATTTGATATAATTAATATGATAAAACTAACTCATCTTTATACTCACATCATTAAGATGGGTTATACATTGAATGAGTCCCTCTTAGTTTTAGTTCTAGTTCAGTCTAAATTTGTTGAAGTTAATATTAAAAAATATATTAATCTAAGATTGGAACCTAAACCCTCGAAGACTTTAGCACCTTCTACGTCCTACATCATTTAAAAATAGGTACTGGCAAGTCACTCGAGTCAGACCAAAGTTTCGAATACCGTACAGGACCTAGTATTGGATTGGGTTCTGATACGGTACTGTACCGGTACTGATCAATATCGGGTATCGTTTTGGGTAATTTTTTAAATTTATGAAATAGTTCCTAAAATTTTATAAATTTTGCAAAATAGTCCATTGGTATATTATACAGTTATATACTGTATACTTTACAAGTTTAC
>JAOTAY010021199.1:0-11113 GCA_025629805.1 Erythroxylum baracoense | reverse complement strand
TTCAAAGTTCATTGATGAATTGGCACAAAACATGAAAATTAATGGAAGAACAACACGGAGAGACAGACAAAGAGAAAAAATTGTTTAATTACTTGCAAGAAACAACCAGTTAATCTTTTGATCTTTAAATCCATTAGCAATAAAAACATCTGAAAAAAATCCAAAGGATTTAGTAGTTTTGTAAAATCTTCGATTTGACTGCAGCCATTTCTAGCCCCAATTTGAAACTAGAAAAATTAAACACACAAATATAAATCAACCTGAGATTTGATAACGCAAATAGGCACACCTTACTTACGTCGTTGGGGCCCTTACTCAGTTTAATTACTTTCACCTGTGATACAACAATAATTTTACTCAAGACATTACAGAGTCGACTCACTTTACCTTTGATACTATCCCTCGTCCTCACTACCCGTGAAAGTAAATCACACTCAATAGTACGACCACCTCGTACTAACCTTAACAGAGGATTTTATCAATATGTTTAATAATAAAAATATGAAATAAACAACTTAAATGATTAAACAATAACTAACATAAACAATGACAACACTTGAGATAAAAAGCAACTCCCCTAAATATGTAGTTTCATTAATAAAAGAATGAGAAGTTGTCAACCAAGAAATATGTTGTGAACCTTTGATATATTCACTAACACGTTAACCTAATAGAGTTGTAATAACCACGACGACTGTTAAATTTTTTAGCGTAAAACCAATAATAAAGATAGCAGTTACAAAGCCACGAAAATTTCTGGCATTTTCACACACTAACACCAAAAACGATAGCTAAAAAATTACCCAAGACCACCCTCAATTGTTGTTCAACAATAGGAAAGAATGTTGCGGCCATCAACAATTATTCAATGCAGTTACGTCACCTAATCAACAGAAAACGCAGCAACAAGATGGATTAATTATCAACGTACAATCAACTGCAAAATTCCCAAATAGCACTCTCAATTTTTGTTGAAAAATAAAAAAATACCCAGCTGAATCACGCAAAAGATCAATAGAAAGACCACAGCTGCACACCAATCTAATCGACAACTCAACCAAAGAAAAATGCAATACCGACAACACAACGTGGGTTCGTGATCCACCTAAAAAATCCAGCTACAAAACTACCCAATTAGTGACGACTTCACAGAAGAGAAATACATAACATATAAGATCAACCCAGGGTACATAATCAGCCAAGAAAAGGTGCAACAAATAAGTGATACACCTGTAAGTTTGCAGCAACAAGAGTTATTTTTGAACATAAACACTTATAGAGCCTTATCGAAAATCACTTCAAAAATACTAGCTAAAAAGTCATCCAACATCTGTCATTTTTCCTTTGCACAAACGACAACATTCAACCCACTATCCACGTGAATCTCAGCCACATTACAGTTACCATTATCAATTCAAATTGGATAGCCATTATCCCAAAATAGATTATAGATTTAAATCCCATCTTAATTAGAATTTTAAGCTAATCAAAATTATCTTGAAAATCTAATTAGCAAATAATGTCAAAATTAATAATAAGATACCTAATATGTATCTTAACAATCTCTCCAATTTTGGCATTATTTGTCACATTTTTGAAACTCCCCCTAAAGGAGATAATTTGACGTATAACATCAAGTCCACATAACATATAAGAACTCCCCCTTAATCAAACATCGAGCTCTAAATAACTTTCAAATAATATTCAAGTCCACATAATGTCACGTTCAAGAAACATCAAAAGAAACAATAATCCCAAAATTATCCAATCATCCAAATTTCTCCCTCTTAGGATAAAAAAGATGTCAAAAAGCAACATTCACCAAAAATAATTTGATATCTCCCCCTTGGGAAAAAACACTACCAAAAACAAAGAATGCCTTCAATGTGATCAATCTCAGCGAATAAAGAAGCATAAAAATCATCAGTAGGTGTAGCGGAAGAATCATAAGCATGCCAAGATGACAATTTACCACCAGTCAAAACATTAGTTAACATATTATTATTCACATCAAAGTCATCCGCATACGACTGATTAAATTCAGAAACTCTAAAAATGCATTCAACGAATCATAATCAAACTTGATCAATCTCCTCCTCATATAAACCATATAAATGCAAATTGCCCAAATTCATACAACCCACGATATAGAAAGAAACTAAGATAAACTTGAGAAACCCAAATAATAGAAAATCTTACTACAAGTCTCCAATCAAACATCAACATATTCTTGACATAACTCCGTAAATCAAAATCTAAAAGTAGAATTCTCAAATCATCAAGCAGAGCCTCATTCTCACATCAAATACACTATTCAACAAGTAAGGAAAAGGCTAAACACACACCATTCAACTCAACCGTAGAAAACCCATAAATAAAACTTAGAAAGCCTAAATGATAACTCATTCGATTTTTTTTAAAAAAAATCAATATACTTCAAAAGTGTAAAGCACATAATCTCTATGCGTTTTAAAGAAATTCAAACCTGGCCTTATTCTTTGCTACATCATCTCTGTCATCAGATGTCTAATTGGTTTCTTTTCCAATAACAACTAACTTTGGATCTAGACAGTTTATGGTATTAACTCCCTTGCATGTCTGTTCTAATGTGTGAGACTAATTTTGTCTAACCTAAGTATGCTTCGATACTATAAGTTGCTACTGAAAATTCATCGTAGAGTGTCTAGACTTTCAGTTTTGACCCCTTTGAAACATTATTTATAATAACTTGTAACATTTTGCACTTATATGCCTGATAACCCCCAAAAAATGACACGTAGGTATAAATCTCCGATTCTTCCTTGAGATTTCTTCTTGGACGGATATGGTTGTGCCATTGTTCTCATCATTTGACTTAGAACTTTTACCTTTATAGTTAATGCCTTAGAGATTTCCTTTAATCTTACCGATTTCCAGCAACTTTTCTAACTTTTCAGTACTTCCATTTAATATTCTTATCCCTTTTTCTGTACTAACTAGCTTCAGTTTTGTTTCATTCAACTCATCTATTATAGATAATAAATTCTTCTCTAGATCTTGAATGATGTTCTTTATAGTAGAGTTTTCCTTCTTTAATATTTCATTCTTCTTACACATTTGTACCCATTTTGCATACATTAACTCACAGGCTTCATAAATATCCTTCTTTTTGTAATTCAATCACTATCATAATCTAAGCCGGAACTATGGATTGATTCATTTGTGCTTTTCTTGAAAATTTTGAACTGATTTATCCATGGTTTCATCATCAGTTTCTTCCTTCTTAGTTGCTATTAAGCAAGCTATTAGACTTTTGTTGTATAAAGCAACTAACCCATCATTACTCACAAATTCTTATTCACTGCCATACTCACTTTCAGATTTATTCTCACTCTAAATACTCGTATAAGACTTCCCTTTTCTCTTCTTCAAAGTATTAGCACATTCTGCTTACACATGTTTGAAGCCTTGACATTCATGACATTGAATTTTCTTCGTTTTTCTTTCACCCTTTTGAGTTTTAACTTGTTGTTTGAAGTTACTATTTGATGAACTCCCATAGTTTTGCCTAAAATCAAATATATCCTTTTTCACTTTCTTTAACCACTTGCTGAAATTTCTTGTTAATAACTCCATATACTCATTTTCATCAGATTCATTTCCTTAGTCATTCAAGGCTTTACCAATCTCGGCTTGCAATGCTAATCCTTTTTTTCTTTTCTTGTTTATCTCTTAAAAAATCCATCTCAAAGTTGATAAGAATCTTAATTACCTTATTCAAGGATAATTCATTGTATCATGGCTTCTTCTATGGCTACAATTTTTGGTATGAATCTCGGAGGAAGTGATCTCAAAGTTTTCTTGACAGGTTTTAGATTTGAATACTTCTTCCCAACTTAATGTGCTTAGTTGGCTATATCAAGCAACCTCTCATTGAAGTCTCCAATAGTATCCCATTCATCCATCTTAAGCTCTTCGAATCTAGTAACCAACATCTGAAGTTTCAAACCTATTACATATTTTGATCCTTCATATATAGTTTACAAGGTGTCCTATGCTTCTTTCACCGATTCACAGGCTGATATCATAACAAAGTGACCTTCATCAACTGCACTGAAGATGGCGTGCAAGGATTGAGAATTTCCAAACGCTCTCTCTTCTTCAGCCTTTGTCTACTCAGATGCACCTTTAAACACTGCTTCTCCCTTTTCATCAGTTGTCACTAGATATGTCCAGCCATTAAAAACTGAGTTTCATGCTTTTGTTCCTTGTGCCTGAATGAATACTCTTATTTGTGATTTCCATGAAGGATAATTTGAACTATCTAACAACGGTGGTCTAATGATTGATGCCCCTTCTCTTATAGCCATAATTGCGAAATACGAATTTGCACTAATGAAATGTACCAAGTTCTAACTCGGTGACCCTCTCTGATAACAATTGAAAAAAATCTTAAGGATAGAGTAGTTTCGCAAAATCTCCGATTTGACTGCAATCGTTTCTAGCACAAATTTGAAACCGGAAAAAACAAACGCACAAATAAAAATCAACACTGAAAATTGTTAACGTAATTCGGTACACCTTGCTAACTTTTGTGGGGCCCTTACCTAGCTTAATTGCTTTCACCTGTGATATAACAATAGTTTTACTCAAGACATTACAAAGCCGACTCACCCTATCCTTGACACTATCCCTCGTTCTCCCTACTCGTGAAAGTAAATCACACTTAATAGTACGACTGTCTCGTACTAACCTCGACAGAGGATTTTTTCAACAATGTTTAATGATAACGATACGAAATAAACAACTCAAGTGATTAAACAATAACTAACATAAACAAAGACAACAATTGAGATAAAAAGGAACTTCCATAAATATGTCGCTTCATTAAAGAAAGAACAGGAAGTTGTCAATCAAGAAATATGTTATGAACCTTCAATATAGTCACTAAAACATCTCACATATAGCAGCCACAAAACGTCTCAAATTAACAAATGTTTCATCACCAAAATATTAACCCAATAGAACTGCAATAAACATCACAACTGCTAAAGTTTTTCACACAAAACCAACAACAAAGACGGCAGCTACAAATTACAGATCATCACAAAAAACGATAGCCACAAAATTACCCAAGACCACCCTCAATTGTCGTTCAACAATAGGAAAGAATGTAGTTGGCGATCAGCAATTATTCAGCCCACTTACATTCCAATCAATAGAAAACGCATCAACAAGACGGATTAATTATCAACGTTAAATTAGTTGTAAAATCCCCAAAGACTACTCTCAATTTTCTTTGAAAAATAAAAATACCCAATTGAATCTCACAAAAGATCAACAAAAAGACCACAACTACACACGAATTCATCCGACCACTCAACCAAAGAAAAATGCAAAAGCAACAACATAGCCTGGATTCGTGATCCACCTGAAAAATCCAACTACAAAATTACCCAATCAATGACGACTTCACAGAAACGAAACACAGAACACACGAGATCAGCCCAGGGTACGTAATCAGCCAAGAAAAGTTACAACAAATACGTGATACACCTGTGAGTTTGCAGTAGCAAGGGTTGTTTTTAAACACAAACACTTATAGAGCCTTATCGAAAATCACTTCCAAAATACCAGCTAACAAGACGTCCAACATCTGTCATGTTTCCTTTGCACAAACGACAACATTCAGCCCACTATTCACGTGAATCTCAGCCACATTACAGCTACCATTATCAAATCAGCTTTGGAAGAGTCCGAGATTGATAAGAAAGAAAGAGATAGAAGTGGCCGACGCATCAAAGGAAGGGCCGAAAAGGATGGAGACAGTGACGATAATGGTGATGGATGTCAGCGGTGGAGTAGCTTTCACAAGTTTGAGAATTTAGGATGAATAAAGGTTTTTTAGGCTTAACGTTTAAAGCAGTTAAATAACATTATATTATTTAACTTAAATCAGGCTTAATAGGTCTTTTAAGAATTGTTAAACGTTAAATACTATTAAAATTAATTTAAAATTTAATAAAAAAAAGTCTCATTTTACTTGTGATATACATATAATACATTAAAATTTGCATATTTTGTATCATATTGATATTAATGTAAAAAATAATAGAAAATTTTTTAATTTAATGTAATTTTTATTAAACCCTAAAATAAATTTATATTTCTCCTAAAATTTTATTATCTACAAATGAATTCCTTAAACATTTATTGTTAATTAGTGAAAAATCGTAGAGGGTGGTTTCGCAAAAACTTCAATTTGATCACAGTTACTTATAAGATTTTGCCGCAATTATTTGTAAATGTATCAGTCGGTTATTAGATATAAAGTAAATATATCAGCAACTGTTAATTTTTTAATATTTCTCCTTGAGTTCCTTAAACATTTGTTGGTAATTAGTATCTTTCGAAGATATAATGAATCAAGTAGAGCTCATACTATATTACACACGTTTGAGGAATCAATTTATAAACCTAACAAAATTGTGATTTGAAAGGTTTGATCGAGATCAAACCAGGCAAGAATTGAAGATATTTTGATACTATTGAAGATATTTATATATCAATATAGATATTATTGAAGATGTTTAGATAGCGCTCTAAATATTTTGGTGACATATATGCGAAATTAATGATTAAAAAATATAACTGGTTCATTGATTCAACTATAAAAGTTTTGAATCATTTAATTTTTTGATTTGATTTAATTTAATAATTTTTGTTGTTAGAAATCGATAAATTGATAATTTATTATAAACTAAAATAAACAAATTAATTTCCTTTTAACAACCTCTCTTTTTAATTAAAATTTAAATTCTTCAATGAATAACTACAATCTCTTTTAACAACCTCTTTCTTTAAGTTTGTTCAATCTCTAGTCAATTTTATAGTGATCTAATAATGATTGAATCTTTTAAACTTTAAATCTCTTTTTTTTACTAGTTTAACTTATGGTTCAGTTTTGAAAATATTGGATAAAATCGTTTAAAGTCTCTTTTATACTAGAGTTAAACCATCATATAATTAAAAATTTTGACAATTTTTTTTTGTTTTTTATTTTTTAAAAATATTTTCTTAGATTGTTTTTAATGATAAAGAATATTTACTAAATGTTACTTGTATATCCATCTTTTAATTATATCAGTAAAAGCAATATTTTAATTAGATTTTTACAAATTTTGAAATATTATTTATTAAATTATAAATTTTAAAACTAAAATTAAAAAATTCTTAAAAGATTAAACATTTTTAAATATAATATACATTTAAAAAATAATAACTGCAAATTTTGTCTAATATAAAAAACAAATCTTCTTACAATCTTTATAGCCTTCATCGTTACCTCTTCCTTAAATTATCACATGACATTGGTTTTCTCGTCCGTCCTAGTATTCTCACTGCCTACTTTGATTAGGGATGACATTTGGATTGAACCGAATCCAGTCGGAAAGATTAAAATGATTTAACTTATTTAAAAATATTTGAAAATAATACTATTTTAATTTTATTTTTATAAATTAAAAATTATATCAATTTTAGACATGACAAATAAGATCTAGTCTGATCTAACTTTGTTTGACTGGGTTTTAAATTAGGTTCAAGCTTTAAGTTGGGTTTAGAGTCTAAGCTCCTTAAACATATTAGAAGCTCAAAAACTCTAAGAAAAATGATATCGATTTAAATAAAATAACACATTTTTAAAATTTTAATTTTAAAAAATAAATAATTAAGTTAGGTTTGATCCAATCAAATTTGAAGTTGTGTAAGTTTAATTGAGCAGAAACAACCTCTTTACTATATAAAAGTAAGGTTATATATTATCAGATCTTCTTAAATTTTGCGCTTTAGGAAATTTTTAACTGAGTGTTGATAATGATAATAATGTAAGTTTAATTAGGCTCGAGTTTGGGCCAAACTTCAAGTCCGAGCTAAAATTTTCAAGCCAAGCTCCAGAATTTGGTCAAACTTGTATTGCATATGCTGAATTTGATTGAGATATTTAAAGCAATTATAGATGAGAGTTGAGCTGAAGCCTACCTCTACCAACTTGATCATTTAATGATTGACCTGTCCATGCCACGACACTTCTACAACTTTAGGCAGGCTATCGCTGTGGGCTGTCGGCCTTTTTTATGGAGCATTTTGACATCACTGTGGAATTCCCGCGGCCAAATTGTCAGTGATCATTGGGTTGCGGAGATACTATAGGGCTCTTCAAATTTGCTACTAAATTTGCAAATGTCTGTTCCAAGTGCAAAAGGGTTGCAGAAACATAATCACAAACTTACATTAACTAAACTACCGAATTAATGCAAGTGAATGACACATTAAGAGCAAACTGAAAAATAATTGGACGAAATAATTGATTAATATCATGATTAATCAATATAATTAGACTAACCCTATAATTGCAACATGCTAGATTTAATAATTAGATGGACAAATACTTAGAAATTGAGGAGTAATTCCATTGTTGTTTTCTGTAAAGCGGAGCGACAAAGATGCATAAGATTGACTACTGTTATTCCAAACCTCGAAAGACGCATATATAGTTCTTAATGATGCGACTGTATTTAAGGTTGGCTAACAGTAGGGCCTCTTGTACACTACAAACATGGGCCAAGCCTACCCATTATAGCAAGCCCATAATCACAGGTTTAATGACACGTATGAAATTTGACATCTAATTAATTGGGGTTTGTACAAAATTATGTTTATTATGTTAGGTCATATAATTAATGATAAAATTCTATCAGTCTCCCACATGGACAGCATAAACAATATCAAAGAACAGCATAAACAAATCTCTAGATTAATATAACAATATATGGCCATAATAGGATGTCAAAATAGAGCTAATAATCTCTCAATCATAGGTCCAAAATGATGTTACAAGTACCTCAACAGTATGGAAATCAGACCCGATAGGAGTACTGATAACATATATGCAAGATACCCATACCTCGATAACCTAAACAGAATGTGTCATAAGGAAATGCACACAAAATGGTGATCTATATGTGCAAGTCCAAAAAAAATGGCCCAAGCATCCACCCAAGATGCTAACTGAGATTTAACAAAATATCTCAGAACAACAAAATGAGACTGGGTATAAAATATCTCCAATAAAATGCCATAGATATACAAATATTTAAACTTATCTGCGCAATATATCCAGAAAGTATATGACAATAACAATAATAGCAATAATTATAAACAAAAGTCTCTAGAGTGAATAACGAAATAGTCAAATACAATGTTGTTATATATAAAATTAACATAAAAGACAGACTCCTACTAATCCAAGGCATCAAAAGATTTAAATAGACCCATGCGGGTTACATGACTCACAAAAGCTTACAGTCAAGCCTTTGGTTAGAGGGTCTACCACCATAAGATCGATGGGTATATGCTCTATACGAGTCTGATATTCCTTATCCTTCTCTCTAACAAACATATACTTTGTATCAAAATGCTTCAAACGTTTAGAGTTCTTGCATATTTGAGAGAAGCCCACCACAGCAAAGTTATCACATTATATGGTTAGAGGTCTGGAAATACTCTCCACAAGATGAAGCTCAGAAATGAAATTCCTCAACAATATTGCCTTTCGAGTAGCTTTGTAACAAGCCACATACTCTGCCTCCATAGTTGAAGTTGCTGTAAGTGTTTGTTTAACACTTTTCCAAGAAACAACTCTTCCGACAAGCATAAAGATATATCCTGATGTGGATTTATGATCATCAGGGCAGCCACCATAATCAGAATCAGAATAACCTATCACCTCAAGGTGATCAGACATCCTGTAAGTGAGCATATATTCTTTAGTACCTTGTAGATACCTCAGAACTCGTTTCACAGCTTGCCAATGACCCACACCAGATTTGCTCAAGTATCTTCCAATTACACCAACAACAAAAGCAATATCAGGACATGTACAAACTTGAGAGTACATAAGACTGCTAACAGCAGAAGCATATGTGACCTTTTCCATCTCTCACTTATCTTTATTATTTTGAGGATACTGGCTATTCGAGAGTTTGTCACCCTTTTGGATGGGTGCACTGCAAGGATTACAAGTCTTCATGTTGAATCTATTCAAGATCCTTTCAATATACCTTTTCTGAGACAAACGAAGAACACCACGAGATCTATCACGGTGAATTTCAATGCCTAGAACAAAGGAAGCATCACCAAGATCTTTCATATCAAAATGAGCTGTCAACATTTGTTTAGTCTTAGAAAGAAAATCCAGATCATTACTAGCTAAAAGAATATCATCAATATATAAGAAAAGAATAATGAACTTTCTTTCATTATTTTTCAAGTAGATGCATTGATCAACAACATTTTCTTTGAAGCTAAGGGAGCAAACTATTTGGTCAAAAGTAACATTGTCTGGAGGCTTGTTTTTTCCCATAAATGGATTTTCTCAATTTGCATAACATGTGTTCCTTAACTTTCTCAACAAAACCTGCAAGCTGATTCATGAATACATCTTCATACAAATCACAATTTAGGAAAGCAGTTTTCACATCTATTTGATGAAGCTCCAAATCAAAATGAGGCCGTTTTGTCCTAAATTTTGCCAGATTGCTCCATTTTCCAATTCTAATTTATTTTATTTTTCTAGAATTTTTTGGATAATAGAAATATTTATTTTATTTTTCCCAAATTTTAAAATTGATAAATATATAACGTACTCTCTAAATTTTGTCTTGAAAATTTTTGTACTTATTTTTGGTATGTTTTAGGCTTGTGGGGTCTTATGTACTCTCAATAGTAGTATAATTGTGCACCAAAATTAATTTAGGATATAGTTTATGCATATAATGTTAGATTATATGGTTAATTTTGTAATTGTGGTGCTAACTAAAACCTATGGGGCAATTTGGGGATGTGTTATCGGACTCTTGTCATTCATTTTGTGTAATTTTGTGCTCACCTATCATGAGACCAATTATTACAAATGCTATTGTGATGTTGTTATTGGGCATACATTAGATACTATGTTAATGATGCACTTACCTTGTCGGTTTGTCTTTATCAATGTAGTTTCTAATGCTTTGTTTAATTCATTAAATTATGTCTTTGAGTTTTCAGTATCCTATCGATATTAGCTTTAGGGCAT
>JAOTAY010021198.1:0-11113 GCA_025629805.1 Erythroxylum baracoense | reverse complement strand
ACATTGCATTTTACTTTATTAAATTTCGTTGCTGATTTTAACTTCTAATTTTTCATACCATCAGGTCAGTTACGACATGATCATGTCGTAGCAGCCATCTCAGCTTTTTATTCAACTTTCAGCACTGCTTTTGTCTTTACTCATATTTTCTTTATAATCAAACTTTGTTTCTGTTAATTTTCGAATAATTGAGTAACTCTGCAATAAGTCCCTGTGGATTCGACCCGATTCACCACTAGCTACTTAGTTTTTGGAGGATTGGAGATACATTATTATTTTTGGTAGTTTGACAACCTATCAAATTTTGGCGCCGTTGCCGGGGACTTTTTGTTTAAGGAGTTATCTCAATTTTGCTTTCTAATTCCTTCCTTAGTGTTTTGCATGCAGCCTTGTCCTTCAACAGGTGGACTCTTGTTTGACCCTGAGATAGAAAAGACTGCAAAAAGGTTAAGGAAGGAAGCCAGATTACGTAAACAACAAGCCACAATTGTTCCTACATTACTACCAGATTCACAATCAGAAACTCTGTCATCAACTGAGCCGAATTTTGACTCTGAATCAGACATGGCTGAACAACTACCTCAGCCACCTGTTCGCGGTCAACGTTACGAGACATTAAGGGAGATGCTTGCACCTCCTGTAGACAACCAACCGATGTGCATCCAATATCCAAATGGGGGTGATGGGTTTGAGCTAAAACCTGCACTTATTCAGCTCTTGCCGAAATTCCATGGATTACAGTCAGAAGATCCTAATCGACATTTGAAAGAATTTCATATAATTTGCTCTGGATTCAAACCACGTGGAGTCACAGAAGATCAAATCAAGCTCCGTGCCTTCCCTTTTTCCCTAGAAGATGCTGCCAAAGAATGGCTATTTTATTTACCTTCCGGATCGATTGACACATGGGTTGATATGGCCAAGTTATTTCTGGAACGATTCTTTCCCGCATCTCGAGCCGCAAATTTGCGAAGGGAAATTTGTAGTGTGAAGCAACTAGATTCTGAATCCTTGTATGAGTATTGGGAGAGATTTAAAAAGATGTGCGCAAGATGCCCACAACATGGCATTACCGAGCAACTCTTGATACAATATTTTTATGAGGGCTTGTTAAAGGATGAAAGGAGAGTAATAGATGCAGCAAGTGGGGGAGCATTAGTCAACAAAACACCTCAGGCTGCTCGAGAGTTAATTTCGTCTATGGCAGCAAACTCACAACAATTTAGCACACGTACTAACACTACCAGGGGTGTCCATGTGGTGAAATCTTCTAACCTTGAAGGCAAATTGGATGAAATAGCTGATTTGTTGAAAAAGAGTTTGACTATGAATGCAAGTGCGGTTCAACAAGCTCCACGATTTACTGCATGTGGACTTTGCTTTTCTCAAGAGCACTCAACAGATGCATGCCCAACTTTACATGAAGATGAGACCGTGAATGCCATGGGAAATTTTCAACATCAAAGAAGGTATGATCCCTATTCCAACACTTACAATCCCGGATGGCAAGATCATCCGAACCTGCGTTATGGGAATGGGAATAATCAGCATCATTACCAGCAAAGACAGCAGCAACAACAAAAGCAAGGTGGTGATGATGAGTTGAAAATGTTATTGACAAAATTCATTGAGAAAAGTGATAGTAGGATGAGTGCACTTGAAACGCGCATGGATCAAATTACCACGGCTGTTTCAAAGTTAGAAAATCAAGGAAGGCTACCCTCTCAACCAGATGTAAACCCAAAGCATAATGTTAGTGCCATCACGTTACGAAATGGGAAGGAATTAGAGGCTCCAGCTGCAAAACAGGCCATACGACATGATAATGTCGTAACATTAGAACAGGAGAAACAAGCTGTACGACATGACCATGTCGTAAACACTGAGCAGCAAAAACAAGCTGTCACAAACGAAACCGTGCAGGCCTACCCTGAAAAACCACCATTTCCTCACCGGTTGACGAAGAAAAAGAAAGCTATTGACGATACTGAAGTGCTTGAAACCTTAAAGAAAGTTGAGGTTAACATCCCATTGTTAACCGCTATTAAACATATACCTCGGTATTGCAAATTTTTAAAGGAGTTATGTACCGGAATGCACAGGGTGCGGGCAAACGAAAGAGTTGTTATGGGAGAATCAGTTTCAGCGATTGTTCAAGGCAAAATCCCAGTGAAAGAACGCGACCCAGGTATGTTCGCTATTTCTTGTAGAATAGGTACTATGGGCATTGAGCAGGCCATGTGTGATCTAGGAGCTTCAATTAATCTCATGCCTTTATCTGTTTACACTTCTCTAAACATGGGCCCCTTGAAACAAAATGGAGTTGTCTTAACTCTTGCGGATAGATCGAGTGTTTTTCCTGAGGGTGTAATGGAGGATGTCTTAGTTCAGGTAGGTGATTTAGTGTTTCCCGCTGATTTTTACGTTTTGAATATGGATAGCAAATGTTCTAGAAATTCAGGCATGATTTTGTTGGGGCGCCCATTTTTAAAAACAGCTAGAACTAAAATAGATGTTTATGCTGGAACAATGACAATGGAGTTTGATGGCGAAGTTGTTCACTTTGATATAAATAAAGCCATCAAACATAGGAATGATTACGAGAGTGCATTTGCAATACATAGTACTAACCCTCTTGATGATAAATACTTGGATGTTTGTAGCTCTGATCCTTTGCAGATAACCTTATCTGAAAGTTTCACGCATCAAACTTTAGCCAAATGGGGAGAGAAATGGACTATACCTGCACGTGTACAAGAAGCAGTGGATGACTTGCATGAAACTTGCATGCATATGGATGAAACGAAGGGGCAACATGCACCAGACCCCTTACGACATGCCCATGTCGTAACATCCAGAAATCGAATTTTACCTTCTGTAATCAGGCCACCAGACTTGGAGCTGAAACCGCTGCCCAATCACCTCAAATATGCCTTCTTAGGCACTGGGGACACGCTTCCGGTAATTATTTCCAATGAACTAAGCAGGACCGAGGAGGAGTGCTTGATCCGGGTTCTCAAAGACCATAAGGAAGCTATCGGTTGGACCATTGCCGACATCAAAGGCATCAGTCCAACAGTATGCATGCATAGGATACTTCTTGAGGATGATTATAAGCCCAGTCGGCAGCCACAACGTCGACTAAATCCTCCAATGATGGAAGTTGTGAAGAAAGAAATCATGAAGCTACTTGACGCCGACATGATATATGCTATTTCCGATAGCAAATGGGTGAGCCCAACTCAAGTAGTTCCAAAGAAAACCGGCATCACAGTGGTCACAAACGAGAAAGGGGAGTTGGTTCCAACGCGAGTTCAAAATGGATGGAGAGTTTGTATCGATTACAGGAAGCTGAACGCCGCAACTCGCAAGGACCACTTTCCGTTGCCTTTCATTGATCAAATGTTAGAAAGGCTTGCAGGCCGAAGTCACTACTGCTGCCTGGACGGATATTCCGGGTTCCATCAGATTCCAGTCGCTCCGGAAGACCAAGAAAAGACCACATTCACATGTCCATTCGGAACCTTCGCTTACAAACGTATGCCATTTGGGTTATGTAACGCCCCCGCTACATTTCAAAGGTGTATGGTAAGTATATTCTCTGACTATGTTGAGAAAATAATTGAAGTTTTTATGGATGATTTTACGGTATATGGTGATTCCTTTGCATCTTGTTTAGAAAATTTGGAGAAAATTTTAAAAAGATGTATTGAAACTAACTTAGTATTGAATTATGAAAAATGTCATTTCATGGTTAGTCAAGGAATCATCCTAGGACATGTAGTTTCATCTAAAGGAATAGAGGTAGATAAAGCCAAAATAGATGTTATTCGATCTTTACCTCACCCCGTAAATGTGCGGGAAGTTCGTTCTTTTCTTGGACATGCAGGATTTTATAGGAGATTCATCAAAGATTTTGCAAAGATAGCTCACCCATTGAGTTGTTTATTGCAAAAAGAAGTCGAGTTTGTGTTTGATGAAGCATGCCGAGATGCATTTGAGACTTTGAAAGAAAGACTGATTTCAGCCCCCATAATCACAGCCCCTGATTGGGATCTACCATTTGAGATAATGTGTGATGCAAGTGACTATGCCGTTGGGGCTGTTCTTGGCCAAAGAGTAGGGCACAATTCACATGCAATTTACTATGCCTCGAGAACCTTGGACCCAGCTCAAAGGAACTACACCACTACTGAAAAGGAGCTCTTTGCTGTGGTGTTTGCACTCGAGAAATTCAGACCTTACCTGATGCAAACAGAGGTTATAGTTTATTCGGATCACGCGGCTTTGAAACATTTAATGAGCAAAAGAGATGCGAAGCCACGATTGATTCGTTGGATTTTGTTGCTCCAAGAATTCAACATTGAGATAAAAGACAAGAAGGGAGCTGAAAACCTCGTCGCTGACCATCTGAGCAGAATCAATTCAGACAGTCCCGACAAAGAAATGAATTCTGGGCTGTTTCCTGATGAACATCTGTATCAGGTCCATACGACATTGTCATGTCGTAACCCCTGGTATGCTGATTTGGTAAATTTTCTAACCAAACATGGAATTCCTGACCATTACACCAGAACACAACGCCATAAACTAAAGAGTGACGCCAAATACTACATTTGGGACGATCCATACCTGTGGAAAATGTGCTCAGATCAGATCATAAGACGGTGCGTGCCTGAGGAAGAAATATCTTCCATCCTTCAATTTTGTCATTCCTCAGCTTGTGGTGGCCACTTTGGACCACAGAGAACAGCAAGAAAGGTACTGGAATCAGGCTTCTATTGGCCTGATTTGTTCCGAGACTCTTATGCTTTTTGTAAAGCGTGCGATAGATGCCAACTTACAGGTAATATTGGTCGTAAAAATGAGATGCCTCAAACTCCTATCATGGTTTGTGAAATTTTTGATGTATGGGGCATTGATTTTATGGGACCTTTTCCTTCTTCTTTTGGTTATCATTATATTTTGCTTGCCGTTGATTATGTCTCTAAATGGGTTGAGGCGAAAGCCACACGAACTAACGATGCTAAAGTTGTTGTTGATTTTGTCAAAGCTAATATTTTTGTTAGGTTTGGTACCCCAAGGGCGATAATTAGTGATCGAGGAACACACTTTTGCAACCGAATCGTTGAAGCTTTGTTCAAAAAGTATGGAGTTACCCATCGAGCCTCCACCGCTTACCATCCACAAACCAATGGGCAAGCCGAGTTGTCGAATCGAGAAATTAAAAGTATCTTGGAAAAGACTGTGAATCCTTCACGGAAGGATTGGAGCTTACGCTTAGAGGATGCATTGTGGGCGTATCGTACCGCCTACAAAACACCATTAAACATGTCACCATATCGCTTAGTTTATGGCAAGACATGTCACTTGCCCGTGGAGATTGAGCATCGTGCCTTTTGGGCAGTGAAGATGTGCAATATGCACTTCGAGGAAGCCGGTCAACAACGTAAACTTCAATTGCAAGAACTTGAGGAGATTCGCAATAATGCCTACGAGAATGCCGTGCTTTACAAAGCTAAAATTAAGGCATTCCACGATAAACATCTTACTGAAAAACGCTTCAAAGTTGGCCAAAAGGTATTGCTTTTTGACTCCACTCTCAAGCTTTTTGGAGGTAAATTGCGTTCTAAATGGGTTGGACCATTTGTAGTTGCAAAAGTTTATGATAATGGTGCCATTGATATTCAAAGTATGGATACTTCAAAAATTTTCAAAGTCAATGGACACCGATTAAAACCCTTCTATGAAGGATTTGAGCCACGTTTAGTTGAGGCACATTACATTAGTGTACCCGCTTACAACTAAACGTGGCATCCCGTCGAGCCAACGACGTTAAACAAGTGCGCTTATTGGGAGGCAACCCAATCTTTGGTTTTTAATCTTTAGTTCTTAGTTTTGTTTCTTTTTAATGTTATTTATGCGGAATAATATCTCCTCCCAAGGTCTGAAACAAGGTGGCTTTGTGCGCAATAATGTAATGCAGGTTGGCCTCCCTTACGACATGATCATGTCGTAACAGTGGCCCACGACATTTTGCACTCTATGAAAATATTTTGATCTAACCCACTCACATTCGTGTTTCCATAGTAGTGGCTTTTTGCAGGACGTACTTGCCGAGAAATTCAGTTGATAACAAGTGTGGGGTGGCCATGTGTCAATTATAATGGGTGAGTGGCATTGAAGTAATTAACTAAGAGATATTTTATTTGTGGGGAACCCTTCTTTGTTAGGTCAACCCCACCTTTGATAAAAGCTCTCATTTCTGCCGCCAACATCCACAACCCACACCTCCTTCTACTTTCATTTCTCTCAAACCTCCCCAGCCACATAACCACACGAATCCTAACCCAGCACCACTTGAAAATGCCACCTAGAAAGAAAGCCAAGGCCAAAAGGGGTAAACTAGCGCCACCCACTCCAGTAGCTGCAACAACCCATTCCTCCTCCTCCTCATCCGAGGAGCGTGTCCACGTTGCATCCCCCACTGAAACCACTGCACCAGCTGCGCCCCCCCCAGCGGAATCAACACCGGCCGTTTCATCTGCCACCCCAGCCGCAGACACTCCGAGTGAATCAACCAAAAAATGCCGGAACAGATCCTCTGGAGCTGCACGAATGGAGCAAAATATTCGGAGGATTACAACACCGGATAATTTGGGTTTTGTTCGTCAAGCCGATATTCACAAGTTACAGGCACTCCAGAAACGCCCCATATGTGAGCCCAGATGTTTCGGGCAAGATGTGCTGACTTCTCTTGTCGACCAAGACCAATTCACACAACTGGTCGATCAATTCGGGATGGGTCTCTACTTGCACCCCGATTCCTTGCAGTCTTACAATGAGCTGATTTGGGAGTTTTTCACTTCCTTCCAATTCGACGATACTACGGGTGAGGACACAGCTGCTAAAGATGTTGTTAAATTTAGATTAATGCAACGACAGCACAGTCTTAGTCTTGATGAATTTAATTTGGCTTTGGAGTTGGAAGACGAAGACAGCATCAACACCGCCGAGTATCTCCACGCATTCCTCGCATACCCATCTAATTTTCAGGAGCAATCCTCGTACACGGAATTATCTGCTGACACTAAGCCATATCAAGCAAGCACCTCCAAAGCCACAACGCTTCACAATCCCCTTTATCGTATTTTTCATCGTTTTCTAGCTTATAATTTCTCTGGGAAGCTAAGTAACCTGCACATCCTCTCTAGAGCAGAATTGTTCATGATTTGGTGCGCCGACTATGGTTACCACATTAATATGGGATACTTCTTTACCACCCAAATCAAGCACGCCGTGAGCCGAACTACACACCCTCTCTTCATGGGACCGCTCATCACCGTGCTAGCTCGCCGATTGTGTAATTTTTCCATAGCTGATTCTCAGCGACTTACCAAGGGGCACAAGCCCGTCCTTTTAGACTTGCAAGCATTATGTCGGATGAAGCTTGTCCGCGAACTTGGACCGTAACTGTTTGACTTTCCCCCTGCGGATGACGGGTCCGCTGAAGTTGCACCATCCACTTCTTTGGTAGCCCGCGTCGACGAATTAGCCCGAGAACAATCCACGATCAGACGCATTCTCCGCCGGATAGAAAACAACTTAGCTTCACTCTTTGCTTGCGTGGGTGGTACACCACCGTACCCCCCTTCTCCGTCCTCTCCATAACCCTCTGTGATGTATCTCTATCCCTTTTCTTTAATCTTGTCTTCACATTGAGGACACTGTGTGCTTTAAGTGTGGGGTGGAGGAGTTTATTTGTGATTTTTTCTGTATTTGTGTGTTTTGTCGTTTTTCTGCATTTTGGATATGCTTTTAGGCTTTACTGAATATCACATTGTCATGTGGTAATTATGCATTCGCGTGTTTGTTTATTTACATTTTGCGTTAGCACATGCATCATTCATCTACATATTAGGCTTAAAAACAACCCATCTTCTCTTGCATAGTGCTTGTTTTCAAGTGTTTCAAAAAGTTCAAATTTTTCAAAAATTTTAACTTGATTCATTATTTTCGGCTTTCACCTTGAGTACAAATTAGATTAGTAGGATCAGATTTAATCAAGTAGGCCTCTTGGTGTAATTTTGCGAATAATAGTGGACAAACACCTGTACAAAACAAACAAGTGAGACTATTTGAGCCTACTGATAAAAGAACACAACATTACACGTGTTCTCTTCTTTGAGAGTGGTTGTGTATACCAAAGCCTGCTAGAATCTGACCAGATGTACGAACCAAGACCGCATTTTAACACCGGAACGATGCTTGAACTTCTTAGGATTAGCCCTTTGTCTATCCTTTTTCTTTCAGTATCCACCCTTACGTCGTCCTTAGATACCTCATTTTCTTCAGCCTTGAGCCTTTAATTCGATTAAATTAATGTGAACCAATAACCCTGTTCCCTGTTGTTCTTAAACTCCAGAATTTGTAACCCAAACTAAGGAAATCATCAAGCGACAAACAATTCTATCTCTTAGATCTATCTTCTATGTTTATAGATTTATACTATGCTACTGTTTAAATTGATATGACTGGTTTCGAACTATTAACAGATCGGGTTGGTTAGTGCTTCATTGATAAGGAGGAGGTTTTTAATTTAATATATTATGGCATGTGTGTTTGCTTACGATTACTTTTTTTTGTGCCAACTCAAGTAAACCTCCTATTTTTATGGTTGTTTTGTGAAGCATAAGGCAGAAAATTATAAGTGTATGAATTTTGGCCACTAAATTCTTTCTGCTATGTTCTCTACCCTGTGCCGCAATTCTATCCTATCAAGTGTATCAAAATCAAAATATTTGGAGACTACAATTTGTTCAGCATTGAGGTATTGAAAACAAATACCTTCCTCCTTTGAGTAGATAAGGAAGGGTGCTCCGAAGTCCGCTGCTCTGTTCCTTCTCTTTCTTCCCTAGACTCGGTTTCGTCCTGATGATTGATCCCGCTTGGCTGATTACTTAATACGCAACAAACTGGCTTATGAGTAGGTAGGAGTTAGAAGAGATTGGAAATCTGAAATTTGGGTAGAGAGAAGTGAGAATGTTTGGAGGTTTAAAGTTTAGAGAGATAAAGTAAAAATGAAAATGAGTGAAAAAGTGAAGTTAGAAATGAAAATATAGGTGATTGGAGGGTAAAATGGAAAAAATTGAAATGACATTCGCATGCCCCTATTTCTATCCTTCCTATGGCCTACAATTTTCCACCAAATTTTTATTTTTTTCCTTTTGCTCTTCTTCACTATCTAAAGTCACTTCTTAACTCTCTGTGGCCCTTTCACCTCTCTTTATGTACTTCATGGATCATCAAATTCATATCAAAGTCCTATGACTTCCAGATTTTATTTGGAAACGAAATAACTTAACTACGAAATTCAATATTCCTAAAAAAACAATCAAAGGAAATAAAATTCCATGGGTTACCTCCCATGCAATGATTCTTTTAATGTTGGTAGCTCAACGTTCATCTTTTGCTGACGGTGGTTTAAATAATTGGTGCAATGGTAGTGCAATCACTGATCTAACAATTTGCACACGAGCTACTATGCTATAGATTCTTCCTTCCTTGTGATTCTCCTTCCTTCACCTTTTTATCGAGATCGTTTCTTTCTAAATGCATTTCCAAGACCCTAAATATCTTCCCATTTTCCTCAAGGTTCGATTTCCTTGATATTAGTTAGAGGTAGAGGAGAACCATTATTTTTCATTGACACTTTGAAGGTTATTTACTGCTTTTCTACCCTCAGAGTTAGTTCACCCCCATCAATGTCAATTATTGAGCAAGTAGTGGGTAGGAATGGTCGTTCAAGGACTATAGGGGTTTCCACACCTTCTCTAATATCCAATATATAGAAATATGTGGGAAAGATAAATTTATTCGTACTTGCATGTCCTTAATAATCCCCTTTGGTTGATGAACTGTTTTGTCAGCTATTTTCACTAACATCTTTGTGGGTTCTAACTCTCCTAACCTCAACTTCTGACTAAAGGTATAGGGCATCATATTGATACTTACTCCCAAATCCATAAATGCCCTGTCTATGTTGACTCCATTAATACTGCAAGGAATGTAAAAATCCTCTGGGTCCTCTTTCTTCTGGGCTATGTTAGTGTTTCTTCTGATATGTGCTCCTTAGCCTTGTTCTTGACCGATTCTTTTAGTGTGAGTCTCATTTGTAGTAGTTCCATTATGTCCTTAACCTTGTTTGATTTAACCTCCTTAAAATTCTTCATTGCCCTAATTGAACTTAACTTCCGCTGAGCTAAAATAAGGTATGGAATTTTAGGTTGAGGTTACTTGATTAGCTCAATCATGAGCTCAGTTGGAAGGAATTCCATAATTACTTGTCCTTCTCCCTTGTCTCCGTCTTCCTTCACATGTTCAAGTTTCTTTTCCTGGGTCTAAGTGATGGCTATGATTCGTTCCCTTAGGTTAGATGTAATATTGCTTAGAAGGGTTCTCGCATTCCGAGTAGATATTGCTTCCACTAGTTGACCTACTTGGATTTCCAGATTGTGTATTGAAGAGCCGTGGTTCTTGGTGACTTGCTTGAATTTTCTTTCAAACCACTTATGTGCATCCTCCATGCCTCCAATTTTATCTAAAATCTTATCCAACTTGGATTCCATTGAGCTTGATTTATCTTGTTGGAATCCTGATTTTCATTGAGGTCTGAACTATCCCTTAGCATTGTTTGTCCAAGCGAAGTTAGGTTGATTCTTCCACCCAGGGTTATAGGTGTTGGAGTAGGGATTGTTGCCCCCTCCTCATCCATACTGAGTTCCCATATTATTTACTTGCTCTGGATCACTTTCCTTCATCAAGTAACAGTACATTATATTATGTTCCATTTGTCCATAAAGTTCACACTTGAGTTGCACGGCTTTCACCGGAGCTCAGGATGAAGTCTTCATATTATTGAGTTGTCACATCAAGTTATTAATTTTCTCTTACATTTTCATCATTTGATCAACAACCACAATTCCTTTTTGTTCACGGAATGTAATTGTAGGGCCCCCGCCCCCTACCGGCCAGCACACCACAGGTATTGTCCCCTCTGGCACTTGAACTCGAGACCTCAGGGTTTTGTTTCACGGAACAAAACCCTGAGGTC
>JAOTAY010021197.1:0-11116 GCA_025629805.1 Erythroxylum baracoense | reverse complement strand
AAATAGAACAATCCAAGCAACAACCACATATGCTCAGGTCATTTAACCTAGGTTATGTTATCCCTAATGATTACGAATGATTAGTCACCACAAATGATTATTAAATATAACAATTATATATTATATTAAAATTCTAGTTATGGGTTCGTACATAAAGAAACGAACGATAACGAGAATGCGATGATCCATACGTAAAACCCAAATCCATACGCATAGGATAACATAATCAATTCCTAAAGAGTGAAAGAAATAACAAATGCAAAGAAGAAATGATTAACTGAGTAGTCGATGTCAATATCACCTCCATACCTACGTCAAGATGCTAGCTCTCCATGGGTCTCCAAGTGGACGGAGCTTTGTCCCTTCTCCTCATCTTCTCCTGAAGCTTCACTCATTTTTCCCAAAAGAAAACACAAAACTTTTCATCTCTTTCGATTGTCACCAATATGTTGCTTTTATACGAAAAATGTAGGGTATAATGGACAGTTGGCACTTCTTATAGTGGTGAGTAGGTGTGCCATGGGTCTGATTAATGTGTTATACCTGTGACACACTTGTCACGATCATGACGTAACTTCTCACAGATATGAGAAACTTCTCACTACCATGAGAAGTGTTGCAAGGGTGTGAGAAGTGTCTCATGCCCGTGCACTCAATGTATGGCTGTGAGCACGCTTTGTTCTCCATTCTTTTATGCTTTATTTTTTTTTCTTCTTTTAATCTCCTTCTTCTTCTTCTTACTCCATGAAGATAAATGAGAGTGAATCTTCGAAAAATGGCCCAAATATAGTGATTTTGACTCACTTTAACTTCTTCTCTTCGGAATTGTGCCGAAAAATCTTATATAAACTAAAGCGAGTATCTTAAGCATTTTCATAGCAATAATCACTAAGTGTTATAGAATAAATTCATAATCAGTTAAGCACATATCAAAACCATTCTTACATTCTTCAACTATATACCTCTCTTCATTTAGGTCTCCTATATCCTTTTTTTTTCCATTTTACATTCCTCTATATGTGGGATTGTAAGTGTATGGATTATTGAACACATTTACCCCGTTTGATTTTATTTTTATCAAAATTTTCTTTCTTTATTATTTTTAAACCTACTTTTTTTGTTATAACTAAATAACTCTCACTAAGTATTGAACTCGAATGGCTTATAGCCCTCAATGTTAATTTAACTCTCACACTCTTGTAAGAATACTATGAAATAACTAAAATATCTATGGAAACAATAAACACGAAAGACATACAACAAACATTAACCTTTATTACTTCTCTCAAAGTATATAAATGAATGTTTTTTTAATCTCTGTGTCTCACACTCTCTGAGAGGAATAGGCTTAAATGAGTTATTGATAGGCACCTCTGCGTGGCCAAATTAGAATCCTAATAGAACTCACCTATCTAAGATCACATCTTATCCTATCTTATCCTTATTGAATTACATCACACTAACTAATAAGATGACAGCCCCATCCAATTAGGACTCTATCAGATAGGAATTATCTACATCACAACTAAAAAGATAAAAGATTATATCTATCTAGGAATGATCTATCCATATCTATAAAGATCTCTGCTATCTTTAAATGATCCTCACACATGGACTTTATCTTTTAGAGATTGATGCTTATCCTCTATAATCTTATCCACCACATCATCCAAGGTCTCCTCATCTTTATCCATTGATGATAACTCATCTAATTCAAAGTCTGTCATAGCACATTATTCTGGTCCAATGCTTCCCCATATCAAGTCCATTAGCCATGGTTCGTTAATTTGAGCACAAACTAAGTCCTTAATCTATCAAGAAATCTTAGCCAAGTCAACTTGTACAAAGTTCGAAACTATACAAAAACTTGCACTAAGCTTGATCTAACTTACTAAGTTACCTTAAAACTCTTGTATGCCACCATCATAAAGGTGATCCAACTAACCTTTGACACGATGTCCATCTTAAAACTTTTTTTGGTATCATATATGAATCTTGCATCTTGTTAAACATTTTTACCAATGTGCATCGATGCATGCCAATGCCTAACATTGCCTCTTTTCCTTACCTACTCATAATTCTTTACCTTATTCCGTCACCCTGAGTGTCAAACATTGGTCAAGGCTCACCAATGTCAGCACGACTCCACTATTAGGACTTAGGGGTCTAACAGTAGGCCTTTAAAGTCAGACTCCAATTCCTTAATCAAATTTTCAAAGTAAAAATAAATATCTTAGGCTTATGGAGTCCATCTATAATGCCTATTTGAAAGAATCTAACTTGGCAATTATAGGTATGAGTCTTCTACTTTTTACACCATAAATTTAAAATGACTTTGCTTAGATCTAAGGCTTTTAAACTTATATAGTTTTCTTTTATCAATGAGTTAAAAAGAACTTCTTTTGAGTCTACAATTTTTAGTCTTATAAGTTTTCTTTGTTCAGGGAGCTGAAAAGACTTCTCCAAGACTTGAGACTTCTAGCATTTAATTTTTTTTAGTAAATTTATTTTAACAAAAGAGTTTGAATGACTTCTTTTGGACTGGAGACTTTTAAGCATATAAGTTTTTCTTTGTGGTTATTATACTTTTCTTTAATTTAAAAGGTAAAGATATTTTATTAATAATTATGTATGTTTACAAGTGAGTTTTGAAGAACTTATTATAATGATAATAGGAGTTCCATTCTAAATATAACATAACTTCGAGCCACTAAGCCTCCTAAGTTTATAACTTCTAAGCCTGATAACATCTTTTATGTGATAAGACCATGATAATTTAGAGATAACTTCCCTTAATATTTCCTTCTCTCTAAGAATTCTAACTTTTTTTAGACTAAATCCCAACTTTGGAGATTTTAGTGCCTTTCAGCTTGACAATCAGACCTGGGCCGAACTTGACCTTGCCCAAACTTGATATATTAGGCTCTGTTTGATCAGTTTTAGGCCTAATTTTTTAAAAATTTTGGCCTCAGGCTCAAACAGCGTAAGCCCAGCCCAACCCAAAACCTGAAAATTATAAGGAAAAAGAAATTGTTTTATGAAAACTGATGATGTTTTCCATTTTAATTTAAAAATAAAAAATAGTATTGGGGTGGGTCAAGTCAAGCTCAAGCTTAGGCTTGATTGCCTTAGGTCGAGCCTAAGCTCAAGTAAAAGTAAGCTTGCCCAAGCCTATAGCTACCCCTAATTACCTTGACTTGTGAGCCTTTAACTACTTGACATTTTATTGAAACATTTTTCTTTATATGCTCATAATATCCTTCAATATTTATCTAGGTTGAGTTTTTAAAAGAAATGTTGAATCAATTTTCTTCATAATATTATCTAACACCCTTAGACTTAGTAATTTTTATTCTTTAGGAATTAAACCTTTGACTATGGATGCCAAGCTGAAAGGCATTTCTCTAGTAGAGGTTCTTAGTGTCGTCTAGTATGCCCATAGTATGTTATAGATCTTTATAGATTTAATGTCTTTAGCATCCTAAACTTTGACTTTTAATCCTTATAATATTTTCCTATTTATAACCTCAGTTATCCCATTAGTATGTAGTTATAAAAGAAATGTAAAGTAATGATTAATTTTTAAATCTTCATAAAAATATATGAACTTTTTGCAAAAGTGTACGTTAACTTGTGTTCTTCTAAAAAATTTTAAGTTGAAAAGCATGGCTAATTACATGGGTGGATGGAAGTCGCGTCACATAAAGATGGAGAAATGGCAAAAAAATATAGTCATAGATAGATGCTTGTTTGTGCATATGATTATAATAATTCAGATTGAAAGTCAGTATAAAGCACTTTTTGTGATATGGGCATCTCAATGCACATGCCTAATTGCGAAAAGTTATATAAATAATAAGGCCGAGGACATGAATGTGTTTGTTCCCCATATTATAAGTAGTGATAACATAGCTTGTGCCTATGTCTAAGTGCAAAAAGTTGCATGAATAATAAGGTCGAAGACATGAATGTGTTTGTTCTAGTATAATTCCCCATATTAGAATTAATGAATAACACAGTCTAGGATCATTTCCCAGATCATCTTTGTTGTTAGAATTTATTATAGATACATATGTAAAACCTAGTCTTTTGTGTTTTTTAAATGTGGGCTAGCAGCTACCTACCAAACAAAGAGGCCAAAATCACACTTAAGAGTCATTTTCAATATTGAGAGATAGATAGTCATTCCACAATAGTGACGATCATCAAAATATCGAGAGTTTGATCATGGATACTTTAGAATGAGTTTTTTGTTCTTTCAACAATTGTTTTTGATATTTGAAGGATGTTTTTTTGGAGATTAAATGAATATATATTTCTGATAAGTTAAGAGATACCTTACAAAATGTTGATAAGAACAGCAATTCCTATTTTGAAATTTATGGGCAAATTAATTATAAAACAAGCTTATATCAAAAAAAAGAAACTTGGATAAATTTTAACCTTGTTACAAATTAGGCTTTTGAACAAGTGTTAGGCTATTAATTTCATGTTTCTTTGTTTATATTTCTTGTATATTTAAGGCTTCCTTGTTTTCCTATCATCATATTTTTCTTTTCTTTGTTCTAATTAAACATAATTCAAGCATGGGTCTTCTGTTTTTTTCATTTGCTTCTCCTTTAATGATCTCTTACGTATGTTCCTCTTTTACCTCTTCTTGTTTTGTAATTGCATGTCAGTTAAAGCTTTCTTATCCATTGGTCTCCTTTATGCTCCCTTCATCTTTATGAACCAGTTAATCTGCCATTTTAAGTTCCCATCTATATATGATCCTTTGCTTGGTTTTTCTATCAATGATTGCATATTTGAACCTTTAGGATAACTGATTCAATTACTTTAAGCTAGTTAAGGTTCTGGCTTGCTCTAGATATGGAACCATAGCTAAGGTGTTAACTATCAATATATGGTCTATATAATGTATTTTCTAAGTGTTTATGCCTTTTGTTTTATATTCTGGAACCTTCAATAATTCCTCCCCCTCCAAATTTCATATATCAAAAGATTTGTGCTCAATTTAATTATCATTGAATCACTAAGGTTATTGAGTTCCAAATTTAATACCTAGTCAATAGTGTCTTCCATCATAGTGGGATTACACTACAATTTTTAGTGTTTGTAGTATTCTTCTCTAAATGTCTAAGGGATTATTGCAAATGAAGAAAATATGGTCCATAGTTTCCAAATGGTAATGACAAAAATACAGATGCTAGCTCCTACCTAATTCATTATATCTAGTATAGGAAGCTTGTTTTTTTATGCTAACCACATAATAAAAGAATGTTTAGGAACTTGATGTTTAAATTATATCATTTTGCGTCAACATTCCTCCTTATTCTTCTGAGTGAACAAACTTGCACAAGAGGTTGATGTGAACCTTTTAGAAGGACCTCTAGGCCTTATGATCTTATCTTTTTTATTTTGGTCGGGCATGTAATTAAAGAAGTTAGATGAAAGAGTGTTTAGCTATAAAAATATGTTATATCTAACAAAAATGAAGGAAACTACAAAATACCACAAAACACATCAAAATTATTTATAGAATTTATCACAAATTCAAAATTTTCAAATTAAAGTATTTAAATAGTGGATATAAAATCAACTTATCAATAATAACAATAATATTATTATAAACTTATCAAAAAATGTTATTATAAAATTACTTAATAATGAGTTTAATAATTTGATAAACTTCTCAAAAAATAACATTATAATAATATTACTATTGATCATTTTACAAGCTTTATAATTTATAGCCCTCAAATACCGCAAGTGCATGGGTCGTGAAGTGTGGTATATGAAGGACTAATCCTAAGTTATCTAAGGCTAAGAAAATAATAAAATGAAAAGAAAGGTAAACACGGGAATAATATTGACCGGAATTTAATTTGTAAATGCAACACAAAAGAAATTGAAATTGAGCAACACAAAAGTCAAAATGGAAATTAACCAAGAGAAATTTCCAAATTGTGATAAAGGGGATTCTTCCTATCATTAAGCTAACCTAGCCATTTATGTATTAATGGGGTGTCAGTTCTTGACTACCGTAGGGAGGATTATTCCCTCTCGAGTTATAATCACACACCCTAATTAATAATCTCTGATTAGGTTAAGTACCAAGTGGGTAATCTCCCAATTACCAATAGCTTTAAACATAATTAGTTATTAAGCGCTCTAATAAACAATCGGGTCTCATATAGGATCTCTCTTTATATAATAACCAAATAAATTGATTGTATAGTCTACTGGAGCGCTTAACTCTTATTAACCTGACCTAATCATTTTGTATTCGACTCAGCCTCTTGATTCATTACCGAAGCATAAAGATAAAACAATAAATTACAACACCCAATCAAAATAACACAAAAATAAGTAGATTAATATTAAATCAAGTTAAAATCCTGAAAGAAAGTTAAAACATCTTAATCAAACCCAAATCCACAAACATATTTGTATTCATCTTAAAATTCAAGAAAATGAAAATAAAGATGAAAGAAACACACGTGGAATGGGGATCGAGACGCCTCAAGAAAGTAGTAACCGCGAAGACCCGCTTCTTATTCCTCTCTTCCTCTTTCTCTATCTTTTTCTTCTCTCCTCTTGGAGTGTTTCCCAAAATGGCGTATTGGAGGCTCTCTTAGGTTTTCTTCATTTATAGGTTTTCTAATTTGGGCAATCCTAGGGCTTTTTTTTTAGTCCTAAAGGTCCAAAAAGTCCCTCCAAAACTTAATTCGGGAAGGATGTTCATGTGTTCTATTGCATAAGCCACAATTGTGGCCTATAGTGTAACGATCGTGGCCCCTAAATAAGCCTTCTGTTCCATGATCGTGTCTCCTCCCTGATGCTTCTGTCACCATCGTAGCTTTTAGGCCATGATCGTGGGCCTGGTTACTACTTTAGATTTTCTCCAAATCTCCTCCGTTCTTCTATATTTTTCCTAAAACACTAGCAAAGACATCAAGGCACCTCAAAAACATAAAATTTAAGCTCAAAAGTGTTCTCTAATCCTCAAAACACTCAAAACATAAATATCTAACTAAATAAAAAAACCTAACCTAAACATACATTAATAATTCAATTAAAATACTAGACATGTACTAAACTACCTACTAAAACATTATATAGTCTACGAATATCATCATCCACATACTTAAACATTTTCTTATCCTCAAGAAAAAAAGAAAAACACACAACATATGAAACACATAGCAGACAATGCAGTAATGAAGCAATGGTATTCAACTTCTTGAAATTAAGTTAATTTCAAACACAGTCTCTCAATTTGTTCTAACTTATTAACTTGCGAAACCTATAGCTACGTACCTTGGACTAAATATACAACTACCAGACCTTAATGTTAAATTTATTCACCCCTATCACTTGCACACACACATTGATAATTATTTGGTCAATCAAAAATGTAGAAATCCCTAAGTATGTTTTCATGAAAATTTAAGTTATTCACTAAGATCGGTAGATTTTATTTGACAAAACACTATTTTTGTTAAGTTTGGTTGACATGAACCTAGCCTTTTACATGAAGGCAAAAATTTTTGATGAATGTCGATCCGATTACTCAACTAGGTCATGTTTTTATTAAACGGCTTGGTTGGAATGTCATCATAGTCTTTTGACATGAAAGCACACATTTGTGAAGCATGTCAATCCGGTTACTCAGCTATATCACATTCTCAACTAGTTACTAGCTCTTTCATAACCCGAAGGTCAGTGGAATACTTATTTGCTTATGATTTTCACTTTTTTCAACTACCTCATTTCTTTAGCTAAAAGTTCTTGACAAGTGTAAAATGCATCATGTTTTAGGGCATAGTTTGATATGTGATTAGCTGTTAAGTTGATCATTTAGTATGTGCTTAGGTTAGAATTTTGTTAGTTTGTTAATTATTTATGTTTTAAGTGTTTTATAGGTTAGTACAAGCTTTTGAGCTTAAATATTATGTTTTTGAGGTACCTTGATATTTTTGACAGTGTTTCAGGGTCAGTATCAAAGAATGGAGGAGTTTCAAAAGACATTCGAGCTGAAACAATGACCTACAGGCCACGATCTTGACAAAAGGCTTAGATGTGGGCCATAATCGTGGCCTGCATCTGGCAGACGCTCAGTCGCTTACAATCTTCACATTTTGAGGGACCTTTTGGACCTTTCAAACCTTGGAAAGACCCTAGAGTTACCCAAAACATAAAAGACTATTTACATAACATTAAGAGAAGCACAAAAGAGCTTTTTGCATCAGCCACATGTGAAACCCTCATGAGAGAATACTGAGAGAGAGAAAGAATAAGAAGGAAGAGGAAGAAAAGGAAGACAAAGTTAACTCGTCGTGCTTCCCAGATTAGAAGGTTTCCCGATGTTATTACCTTCTGTTGTCTATTCTAAGTCATTATTTCCTTTTTTTCGATTTTATTTATGTATAGAATTGAGATGGATAATATGATGATAGGATTTAGAACATTAGTAATGTTCTAAACTCTCCTTCGAAACTTTATTTTGATTTAACGATATTTTAGTCGATTGTGTTTATTAGATGAATGTTGTGATTTGATTGCATTCTTGTATAATTTGGTAATAAACTGACAGGGTGAACTAAATAAAAAATGATTAAATCGAGTTAATGAGCATTAGGCGATTTAATAGAAACTGTTTCAAATCATATTGGTAATTATGCAGAGAGAGATCTTGTTTGATGTTTCGATAGTTTATTAGAGTGCTTCAGATCTAATTAAGTTTTTGGATAATTTGTGAATTAAGAGATTGTAAATTCCATAATCTGATTAGGGTTTATAATTTAGGGTTTAATGGTTATAACTCGAGAAAGAGCAATCAGCCCTAGGATAGTCCAGAACCGACACTCCATTGACACATAATCAGCTAGGTTACCATTATTGATAAGTAAAATCCCTTTTCTCATAAATTAGCAAATTCCTTAGGTTGATTTCTATTGTGATTGCATATTGCTCACTTGTTATACTTTTCTATTTAATTTCTAATTTGATTGGTTGAACTCAATTCTTGTAATTACTTTCTATTGCATCTTTTATTTTCAGTTTTATAGTTTTTGGTCTTAGATTTTAGGATTAGATTACTCTCCTTTCTTATGGGATCGACATCTTTAATACCATGCTACAAACCATGTGCTTGCGGAATATTGAGGGTTTATAAGATTAAAAGTTAACCTGATCAAGAAAAAACAAAATAAGCAAAACACACAACATATCAAACACAAAACAGGTAATGCAGTAACGAGGGAATGGTATTCAACTTCCTGAAACTAATTTAACTTCAAACACAATCTCTCAAGTTGTTCCAAATTATTAACTTGCGAAACCTGCATCTGAGTACCTTGGACTAAATATGCAACTAATCTAGACCTTAAAGTTAAGTTTATTCACCCCTATCACCTGCACACATATATTGATAATTATTCGGTCAATCAAAAATGTAACTATCCTTAAGTATGTTTTCATAAAAATTCAAGATATTCGCCAAGATCACTATTTTCGCTAATTTTGGTTGACATGAAACTAGCCTTTTACGCGAAGGCAAACATTTGTGATGAATGTCGATTTGGTTACTCAACTAGGTCATGTTTTTATTAAATGACTTGGTTGGAATGTCATTATATCCTTTTGACGCAAAAACACATATTTGTGATGTGTATCGATCTGGTTACTCAGCTACATCACATTCTCAATTGGCTACTAGCTCTATTCATAACCCGAAGGTCAGTAAAATAGTTATTTACTTATGATTTACACTTTTGTTAACTACCTCATTTCTTTAGCTAAAAATTCTTATGAAAACGTACTAGTGACTCTGGATATTCGATTGGCTTAAAATTATAAATGAATGTGACAAATTCCTAGGGTGAATAAACTAACATCATATCCTAATTAACCTGCATAGTTAGCCAAAGTAACCTAAGTCATTAATTTCAAGCTAATAAATCTTCACAACCTAAAAGACTTTATTCAAAGCTAAAACGATTCCGTTAAGTCTTAGCCATTGACACATTCACACGAATCACATCATGTATCCTAAACAAACTAACATATGATATACAAAATTCACATTCAAAATAAATGCAGACATGTGCACAATGTGGTCCTCCCTACACTTAGACAACACATTGTCCTCGATGTGAGAAGAACAACCAAAAACATATAAGGTGGGAATAAACATAACATAACATAATATGAAACAAAAGAACAACATAAAGATATAATTGAAAATAGAAAGGGTTAGAACACAAAACCGTCAAGGTGATTAAGGTTGCAATGGTGTCGGAGGTAGAAGTTGAATGCATTGAGTCTAGTTTCCTATCTTGTACTTGATTCAAAGAGACAAAGAGAGTTAGTAATCCTTAACCATTCCAAATCATGAAAACTTATTTGTCCGAATTTAAAACAAATATAAGTACACATAATTTTAATCTAACTACTAAATGTGCTAATTTATGGTCATTAGCTTAATCGTGCATCTTTAGAAACTCAGCTGGGATTAATTATGAGTGGCTTGCTCTCACCGATATTTTCCAAATTTAGCTTCGTAGCTTGTAAATAAGCTATAAATTGCAAGATGATCAGAAGGATAATATTGATGAAGTTGAGAAAATCAGTTAAATTCAGTAATGTCCTTTTCACCAACAAAATTGTCCATAAAATAGGGAATAACGAAATTCTTTGAATCTTTTAATGAATCCAATATTTTGTTTTGTGAGAGAGTGATCTGTTCCTGCTTTTCCTTAGTCATTCTCATCTCCTCTTCAACTTCCTCTTCATAAACAAAGATTTTCTTATCCGCTTCAAGCTCTGTGTCCATTGTCATATGTTCTTCTTCTTCTTACTTCTTAAAAGATTCGAACATATCAATTCTCTTAAATGAGGGTGGAGGGGAACGTATGAAGGATCCTCATTCTTTTCTTTATCTTTTTTATGCTTTTCTTAGTCTTCTAGAAGGTGGCTTTCAACTGATCTATCTGCTGGAACCCCTCCCCGGGCGGGCCCACGGGCCCGACATCCTGGGTGACATCTGGACCCGTGGCTCGCGGGGGAGGAATTCCCCACCAGGGATACTTAAAACGAACAAATTTATTTAATT
>JAOTAY010021196.1:0-11117 GCA_025629805.1 Erythroxylum baracoense | reverse complement strand
GCATATATGAATGCATGCATATGTCACTATTCATTTATACACTCCTATTCATGGCAATTGGTGAGGGGATGTTACAGAATAAATATATGTGGATATATTTATTGGGCTAGATTGAATTAAGTTATCAGGCTTTTATTATATAGGATATAATATGGGCCGAAACTTATTGGGCTTTCATAATCCTAATGGATTTAGGATTATGATATTGATATTCCTAATAGGAATAAGGATTAGGGTTTCTCAATAAATAGAGAACCTATGTCTTATTAGATGAGAGACGAAAACCCTAGCCACCAGCTGTTCGTTTTCTGAGAGAAAAGTTATGCGGCATTCAAAAAGGTGTTTTGGAATGTGCTAGCACATATTAGCCGCTGCCCGGATCGTTCATCCTTGTGTGGATACCGATAGAGGACATTCGCACATCGCAGCATCTACAAATCTGAAAAACAAATACCAATCCGCGTCAAGAGGTAAATCCGTACTTTTGTGTTTTCGGTTATACTTTTGTTGTATAATATGGCCTATTCTGCTGCGTATTATGAATACACGAGCCATAGGCGAACCAACAGTTTTTCCCACAGAAGGTGCCTAGTGACCTTGCCAACGGGCTGTTTTATCCACTGAAAGTGCCTACCAATGGTTCCAAAGGGTTGTTTTGCCCACCGATGGCAATGGGTTGTTTTACCTGCGAAGGTACCTAGCGACCATGCCAACGGGCTGTTTTACCCACCGACGGTGCCCAATGGGTTGTTTTTCTTGCCAAAGTTACCTAGCTGCCTTGTTTGTTTTACCTACCAAAGGTGCCTAATTGGTTGTTTTTCCCATCAAAAATGCCTAGTGAACTTAGCAACGAGTTGTTTTATCCACCTATAATGCCTAGTGGACGTGCGAATGGGCTTTTTGCCAACCAGTGGCAATGGGTTGTTTTACCCACACAGGGTACCTATTGACTGTACTAACGGGATGTTTTACTCATCGAAGTTGCCCATCAAGTTGTTTTTCCCACCGAGTGTTCCTTGCAACCGTGCCAATGGGCTGTTATGCCCAAAGAAGGTGACTAACAACCGTTCCAATAGGCTCTTTTCCCACCGAAGGTGACTAGCGACCGTTCCAACAAGCTGTTTTCCCACTAAAGATGCCCAACGAGCTGTTTTTCCACCAAAGGTTCCTAGTGAACGTGCCAATGGCCTGTTTTACGCACCGAAGGAGCACAACGGGCTATTTTTTCCATTAATGGTGCCTAACAACCATGCCAATGAGCTGTTTTGCTCACCGAGGGTGTCTAGTATTTGTGCCAATGGGTTTTTTTAACTATCTATGGTGCTTAGCATCCGTGCCAACGGATTGTTTTGCCCACTGAATGTGTACCAATATGTAATTTTTTCCAATGAAGGCACTTAGTGTCCATGCCAACGGGTTGTTTTTCCCACCAAAGATGCTTAGCAACCGTACAATTGGTCTGTTTTACCCACAGAAGGTGTGCCAATGGGTTGTTTTACCCACCAAGGGTGCCTAGAAATCGTGCTAACGGGCTGTTTTACCCACCAAGGGTGCCTTGCAACCCTGCCAATGGGTAGTTTTGCCCATTGAGTGTGCTTAGCGACTGTGCCAACAAGCTATTTTACCCACCGAAGGGGCCCAACAGATTGTTTTTCCATCGAGGCTGCCCAAGAACTGTGCCAACGAGCTGTTTTGCCCACTAGATGCCCCTTACGACTAAGCCAACGAGCTATTTTGCCCGCTGAAGGGGATTAGCGACCATGCCAATGGGTTCTTTTTCCTACCAAAGGTGCCCAGTTGCCATGCTAACGGGCTATTTTACCCATCGAAGGGGTAGAATTGGCTGTTTTTCCCATCGAAGGTACATAGTGACCTTGCCTTCTGGCTGTTTTATCCACCGAAAGTGCCTAACGATGGTGCCAACTGATGGCAATGAGTTTTTTTACCCACACAAGGTGCCTAGTGACAGTGCCAACGGGCTGTCTTACCCACCGAAGGTGCCGAACGAGTTGTTTTTCCTGCCAAAGGTACCTGGCTACCTTGCCAACGAGTTGTTTGGCCCATCGAAGGTGCCTAATTGATTGTTTTTCCCACCGAAGGTGCCTAGTGACCTTGCCAAGGGGCTGTATTATCAACCGAAAGTGCCTAATGAAGGTGCCAATGGGTTCTTTTGCCAACTGATGGCAATAGGTTGTTTTACCCACGCAAGGTGCCTAGTGACCAGGCTAATGGGATGTTTTAGCCACTGATGGTGCCTAGCGTCCATGCCAACGGGCTGTTTTTCCCACTGAAGGTACCCAACGGGCTATTTTTCCCACCGAGGGTACCTTGTAACTATGCCAGTGGGCTGTTTTGCCCAGAGAAGGTGACTGGCAACCATTTCAATAAGTTGCTTACCCACTGCAGGTGACTAGTGACCATTCCAAGTGGCATTTTTCCCACCGAAGGTGACTAGCAACCATTCCAACAGGGATTTTTCCCACCAAAGATGCACAACGACCTATTTTTCCACCAAGGGTGCCTAGCGAACGTGCCAATGGGCTGTTTTGCCCACTGAAGGAGTCCAATAGGCTATTTTTTCCATCAAGGGTGCCTAGTAACTGTGTCAACAGTTTGGTTTGTGCACGGAAGTGCCTAGCAACCTTTCCAATGAGCTATTTTACCTACATTAGGGGCTTAGTGACAGTGCCAACGGGCTGTTTTTCCCACCGAAGGTGCTCAATTGGCTATTTTTCCAACAAAGGTGCCTAACAAACTTGACAATGGGCTATTTTGCCCATAGAGGGTGCCTAACGATCTTGTCAACGGGCTGTTTCGCCTACCCAAGGTTCCTAGCTATCGTGTCATTGGACTGTTTTGCCCACCGAAGGTGTGCAAACGGGGGGCTATTTTTCCATCAAATATGCCTAATGACTGTTCCAACAGACTGTTTTGCCCATCGAAGGTGCCACAACAGGTTGTTTTCCCCACCAAAAATTCGTAACGATGGTGCCAACGGGCTATTTTATGACCAAAAATTCCTAGCGACAGTGCCAACGGGCTATTTTGCCCACCAATGCCAATGGGATGTCCAATGAAGTTTCTTGGCGATAGTGCCAGCGTGCTCTTTTACCCACCGAAGGTGCCTAACGACTGTGCCAATGGACTGTTTTACCCACTGGAGGTGCCCAACGGGCTATTTTACCCATCGAAGGTGTCACGATTGCACCAATGAGCTGTTTTGCCCACTGAAGGTGCGCCAACGGGATGTTTTTTTCCATTGATTATGTTTAGTGACCTTGCCAACGGACTGTTTTGCCCACTGAAGGTGCCTAACGACCATATCAACAGGTTGTTTTATCTATCAATGGTACCTAACGATTGTGCCAAATGACTGTTTTGCCCATCGAAGGTGAGCCAATGGGCTATTTTTACCACCAAATGTGGCTAGCAACCATGTCAACAGGCTGTTTTGCCCACCGAAGTTGCCTAATGGGCTGCTTTTCCCACCAAAGGCACCTAGCCAACTTGCTAACGGGTTGTTTTACCCACCGAAGGTGCCTAACGACGATGCCATCTGGTTGTTTTGCCTATAGAGGTTGCCTAGTGACCGTGTCAATTGATTGTTCTGCCCTCCAGAGGCACCTAGTGATCGTGCCAAGGAGTTGTTTTACCCACCGAGGGTGCTTAGCGACTTTGTCAACTGGCTGTTTTGCCCACCGAGGGTGCCTAGTGACCGCCCCAGTGGGCTATTTTACCCATCGAAGGTTCCTAGCATTCGTTCCAACTGGCTGTTTTACCTACTGAAGGTGCCCAATGGGATTTTTTACCTACCGATGCTGCTTAGCGACTATGCCAACAGACTGCTTTGCCCATAGAATGTGTGCCAATGGGTTGTTTTTCCCATCAAAGTTGTCTAGCGACTGTTCTAACGGGCTGTTTTGCCCACTGAAGATGCCCAACATGCTGTTTTTACCAATGCAGGCACCTAATGACCTTGCCAAGGAGTAGCTTTGCCCACCAAAGGTGCCTAACGACCATGCCAAAGGGCTATTTTTACCACCGATGTTGCCTGGCGACCTTATCAACGGGTTGTTTTGCAAATCGAAGGTGCTTAGCGATCGTGCCATCAGGCTGTTTTTGCCACCCAAGGTGCCTAGCAACTGTGCCATCGAGGGTTCCTAGTGACTGTGCCAACTGGCTTTTTTTCCCACCGAGGGTGCCCAGTGACCGTGCAACGGGCTATTTTGCCGAACGAAGGAGCCTAGCGATTGTTCCAACGAGTTGTTTTACCCACTGAAGGTGCCCAACGGGTTTTTTACCTACCGATGGTGCTTAGTGATTGTGTGAATGGACTTTTTTGTCCACTGAACATATGCCAACGGGCTGTTTTTCCCATCAAAGCTACCGAGCTATCGTTAAAAGGAGCTGTTTTGCCCGTCGAAGGTGCCCAATGTATTGTTTTTGTCAACAAAAGTGCCTAGTGACCTTGCCAACTGGCTGTTTTGCCCACCAAAAGTGCCTAACAACCGTGCCAATGAGCTTTTTTACAAACTGAAGGTGCCCAACGGGTTGTTTTGGCCACCGATGATGCCTAGCGACCATTCCAATGGGCTATTTTACCTACTAAAGATAACTAGCAACTGTACCAACGGTTTGTTTTGCCCACCAAAGGTATGCCAGCGGGTTGTTTTGCCAACTGAGGGTGTGCCAATGGGCAGTTTTTTCCATTGAATGCGCCTAGTGACCGTACTAATGGATTGTTGTGTCCACTGAAGGTGTGCTAATTGGCTGTTTTTTGTACTGAAGTTGCCTAGAGACTGTGGCAATGGCATGTTTTGCCCACCGAAGATGACTAGTGATCGTTCCAACAAGCTCTTTTCCCACTAAAGTTAGCTAGCAACTATTCCAACGGGTTATTTCTCGACTGAAAATGCCAAACCAGCTATTCTTCCACCAAAGGTGCCTAGCAAATGTGCCAAATGGCTATTTGCCTAGCAACTGTGACAACGGGCTTTTTTAAATACCGAACATGCCCAACAGGCTTTTTTTCCCACCGAGGGTGCCTAGGAAATATGCCAAAAGGTTGTTTTGCCTGCTGAAGCTGCCAAACTGGTTGTTTTTCCCATAAAAGATACCTAGCGACCGTGCCAACGGGCTGTTTTACCCACTGAAGGTGCCTAGCGATCGTGCCAATGGGCTGTTTTGCCCACCAAAGGTGCCTAACGACCATGTTAGCGGGTTGTTTTGCCTACCGATGGCAACTAGCGATCATGTCAAAGGACTATTTTGCCTATCGAAGGTATACTAACGGGCTAATTTTACCACCGAATGTGCCTACCAACCATGCCAACGAGTTTTTTTGCCCACCGAAGGTGCCCAATGGGCTGCTTTTCCCACCGAAGGCACCTACCCAACTTGCCAACGGGCTGTTTCACCCATCGAAGGTCCCTAGCGACCATGCCATCGAGTTGTTTTGCACACCAAGGGTGACTAGTGACTGTATCAACAAGCTATTTTGCCCACCGATGGCACCTGCCGACCGTGCCAACTGGCTATTTTGCCCACTGAGGGTGCTTAGTGACCGTGCCAATGGGCTGTTTTGCCCATCGGAGGTGCTTAATAACCATTCCAACGGGCTATTTTACCTGCCAAAGTTGCCCAACTGGATTTTTTTCCTTCCGATGGTGCTTAACGACCTTGCCAACAGACTGTTTTCTTGACCGAATGTGTGCCAACGGGCTATTTTTCCACCAAAAGTTCCTAGCGACGGTGCCAACAGGTTGTTTTACTCCCTAAAGTTACCCAATGGGCTATTTTTCCACCATAGTTGCCAAGCAACCATTCCAGCAGACTATTTTACACATCGAAGTTGCCCAACTGGCTGTCTTTTCCACCAAAGGTGCCTAGCAACCATGCCAATGGGTCGTTTTGCCCATCCAAGGAGCCTAATGACTGTGCCAACGAACTGTTTTATCCACTGAATGTACCCAATGTGCTGTTTTTCCCATCAAAAGTGGTTGGAAACAGTGCCAACAGGGTATTTTGCACACTGAAAGTGCCAAGCGATTGTGCCAATAGACTATTTTTCCACCGAAGGTTCCTAGCGACGATTCCAATGGGTCGTTTTTACTCCCCAAAGATACCCAACAGGCCGTTTTTCCTACCATAATTGCCTAGCAACTGTGCCAATTAACTGTTTTACCCATTGAAGTTGCCCAATTGGTTCTTTTTCTCACCAAAGGTGCCTAGCGATCATGCCTATGGTTTTTTACCCATCGAAAGTGCTTACCGACTGGGCCAATGCACTGTTTTACCTACTGAAGGTGCCTAACAAGCTATTTTTCCCACCAAAGGTGTCTAGAAACATTGCCAATGGGCTATTTTACCTACCAAAGGTACCTAGTGACCGTGTCAATGGGATGTTTTTGCACCGAAGGTTAGTAGGAACGGTGCCAAGAGGTTGTCTTACTCACCAAAGTTACCCAAGGGGACGTTTTTCCCACCAAAGTTGCATAGCAACCGTGCTAATGGATTGTTTTACCCATCGAAGTTGCCCAACTGGATGTTTTTTCATGAAAGGCACCTAGCGGCCATGCTAATGAGTTATTTTGCCCATCGAAGGTGCGTATCAACTATACCAACAGACTGTTTTACCCATCGAAGGTACCCAATAGACTATTTTTCCCACCGAGGGTGGCTAGAAATAGTGTCAACGGATTATTTTGCCCACCGAAGGTGCCTAGCAACCGTGCCTAACAACGGTGCCAACGAGTTGTTATACTCTCTAAAGTTGACCAACGGGTCGTTTTTCTCTCCAAAGTTGCTTATCAACTATGCCAACGGACTGTTTTATGCATCGAAGTTGCCCAAATGGTTGTTTTTCTCACCAAAGATGCCTAGCGACCATGCCAACGGGTTGTTTTGCCCATTGAAGGTGCCTAGCGATCTTGCTAACAAACTATTTTACCTGCTGAAGTTGCCAACCATGTTGTTTTTTCCACCGAGGCTGCCTGGAAATCGTGCCAACGGGCTATTTTGCCCACCGAAGGTGCCTAGCAACTGTGATAACTAGTTGTTTTTCCACCGAAGGTTCCTAGTGACTGTGCCAATGAGTTGTTTCACTCCCTGAAGTTGCCCAATGGACTAATTTTCCCACCATAATTGCCTAGTGACCATGGCGGCAGGTTGTTTTGCCCACCGACGGTGTCTAGCGACCTTGCCAACGAAACTTTTTGCCTACCAAAGTGCCCAACATGTTGTTTTTCCCACCAAGGGTGGCTAGAAACGGTGCCAACTTGCTATTTTACCCGCCGAAGGTGCCTAGCAACCGTGCTAATGGGCTATTTTTCCACCTAAGGTTCCTAACGATGGTGCCAATGGATTGTTTTACCCACCAGAGTTGCCCAACGGGCCGTTTTTCCAACCATAGTAACCAAAGAACTCTTTTACGCACTGAAGTTACCCAACTAGCTGTTTTTATCACCAAAGGTGCCTAGTGACCATGCCAATTGGTTCTTTTGCTAATCATAGGTTCCTAGCGATCGTGCTAATGGACTGTTTTACCTGTCGAAGGTGCCAAACATGTTGTTTTTCCACCGAAGGTGCCTAAAGGGTTGTTGCCTAGCAATTGTGCCAACGGACTATTTTGCCCACTGAAGTTGCCCAACTGGCTGTCTTACCTACCAAAGGTACTTAGCGACCATGCCAACGGGTTGTTTTTTCCATCGAAGTTGCCTAGCGACCGTGTCAATAGACTATTTTACCTACCAAAGTTGCCCAATTGGCTGTTTTTCTCACCAAAGGTGCCTAGCGAGCATGCCAATAGTTTTTTTTCCCATTGAAGATGCCTAGCGACAGTGCCAATGGACTGTTTTACCCACCAAAGGTGCTCAACGGGCTATTTTTCCCATCGAATGTGGCTAGAAATAGTGCCAATGGACTATTTTACCTACCAAAGGTGCCTAGCAACAGTGTCAACGAGTTATTTTTCCACCGAAGGCTCCTAACCACGGTGCCAACGAGTTGTTTTACTGACCAAAGTTACCCAACGGGACGTTTTTCCCACTAAAGTTGCATAGCAACCGTGCCAACTGATTGTTTTACCCACCGAAGTTGCCCAACTGGCTGTTTTCCTCATCAAAGGTGCCTAGCGACCATACCAATGGGTTGTTTTACCCATTGAAGGTGCCTAGTGACTGTGCCAATGGACTGTTTTACCCACCGAAGCTGGCTATAAACAGTGCCAATGGGCTATTTTACCCATTGGTGCCTAGCGACCATGTCAACGGATTGTCTTTCCAACGGGTTGTTTTTCCCACCACAGGTGTTCCAACGGACTGTTTTTCCCACCAGAGGTGCAAAGCAAACGTACCAACGGCTTGTTTTGCTTATCGTAGGTGTCTAACGACCGTGCCAACTAGCTTTTTTACCCACCGAAGGCATGTAAATGTACTGTTTTGCCAGACAAAGGTGTGCCAACAAATCTTTTTTCCACCAAATGTGCCTAGCGACTGTGTCAACGGACTATTTTGCCCACCGAAGGTGTGGCAACTGGCTATTTTTCCTACCAAAGGTGCCTAGTGACTGGGACAACGGGCTGTTTTACCAACCCAAGTTACCTAGCGACTGTGCCAACGAGCTGTTTTGCTCGCCCAAGGTGTATAGCGACTGAGTCAATGGGCTATTTTGCCCACCGAAGGTGCCCAGTGACATGCCAAGGGGATATTTTACCCACCGAAGGTGCCTAGGAACTGTGTCAATGGGCTATTTTACCCACCGAAGGTGTCTAACAAGTTGTTTTGCCCACCGATGGTGCCTAGGATCATGCCAACGGGCTGTTTTATCCACCGAAGGTGCCTAACGACTGTGTCAACGGACTGATTTGCCCATCGAATGTGCCCATTAACCTGTGTTTCCCACCGAAGGGGCCTAGCAGTCGTGCCAACGGTATGTTTTAACCATCGAAGGTGCCTAGCAATTGTGCCAACAGGCTGTTTTACCCACCGAAGGTGCCCAATAGGCTGTTTTTCCCAAGGAGGGTGGCTAGAAACAGTGCCAACAGGCTATTTTACCCGCTGAAGATGCCTAGCGACCGTGCCAATGGGTCATTTTTTTACCGAATGTGCCTAGTGACCCTGATCATAGACTGTATTGCCCACCGAAGGTGTGCCAATGGGTTATTTTTCAATCGAAAGTGTGCCAATGAGCTATTTTTCAACCGAAGGGGCATTGTGGCCATGCCAATGACTTGTTTTGCCCACCGAAGGTGCCTAGAGACCATGCTAATGGGTTTTTTTCCCACCGAGGGTGCCTAGTGACCCTGTCAATAGGCTGTTTTGCCCATCAAAGGTGCCTAGCAACCGCTCCAATAGGTTGTTTTACCCAATGAGTTGTTTTGACCTCCGATGGTACTCAGTGACTGTCCTAATAGGCTGTTTTGCATACCAAAGATGTGTCAACGGGCTGTTTTTCCCACCGAAGCCAATGGGCCCTTTTTTTCACCTAATCTAACCAGTGATCGTGCCAACGGAATTTTTTCCCACCGAAGGTGTGCCAACAGGCTGTTTCGCCTATCTAAGGTGCCTAACGATTTGTTTTTCCCACAGAAGGTGCCTAGCCACCGTGCGAACAAGTTATTTTCTCCTTCGAAGTTGCCTAGTGACCATGTCAAAGGGTTGTTTTATCCACTAAGGGTGCCTAGCGACCGTGCAAACCGGCCGTTTTGTCCATCGTAGTTGTCCAACTTGCTGTTTTACTCACCAAAAGGTGCCTAATGACTGTGCCAATGAACTGTTTTACCGATCGACGATGCCTAGCAACCGTACTAATTGGTTGTTTTGCTCAACAAGTGTGCCTAACGACCGTACCAATGAATAGTTTTGTTCACCGAAGGTGACTAGCGACTGTACCAACGGGCTGGTTTTGCCCACCAAAGGTGCTTAGTGACAGTACCAACTGGTACTATTGCCCACTGAGGGTGCCTAGCGACTGTGCCAATGGGTTGTTTTTCCCATCGAAGGTGCCTAGTGACCATGCCAATAGGTTGTTTTACCCACCAAATACGCCCAACTCAATAAGTTGTTTTGCCCTTCGACCGTACTAATGGGCTGTTTTGCACACTAAAGGTGTGCCAACGGGATGTTTTCGCACCGAAGCCAATGGGCCCCTTTTCCACCTAGTTTGCCTAGTGGCCGTGCGAACAAACTATTTTGCCCATCGAAGGTGTGCCAATGGATGGTTTTGCCAACTGAAGGTGCCTAACGGTTTGTTTTCCCACAGAAGTTGCCTAGCCATTGTGCCAACGGGCTATTATGTCGTCCAAATTTGCCTAGTGACCATGCCAAAGGGTTGTTTTACCCATGAAGCGTGCCTAGCGACCATGCCAATGGGCTGTTTTACCTACCAAAGGGACCCAACAGGTTGTTTTGCCCACTAAAGGTGCCTTACGGCTGTACCAATGGGTTGTTTTGCCCACCCAAAGTGTGCCAATGGGCTATTTTTCCTACGAAATCCAATGGGCCCTTTTTTCCACCTAATGTGCCTAGTGACTATTCCAATGAACTGTTTTGCCCACCGAAGGTGTGCTAACAGGTTGTTTTTCCCACTAAAGGTGCCTAATGACCATGTCAACAAGCTGTTTCGCCATCTGAAGGTGCACCAATGTACTCTTTTTTCCACCAAGTGTGCCTAGCGACAATGCCAACGGGTTGCCTTGCCTATCGAAGGTGCCTAACGACTATGCCAACGAACTATTTTACCCACCAATACCAAAAGGTTGTTTTTCCGACTGAGGGTGGCTAGAAACAGTGCCAATGGGTTATTTTTCCATCGAAGGTTCCTAGTGACGGTGCCAACAGGTTGATTTACTCACCAAAGTTACCCAACAGATCTTTTTTCCCACCAAAGTTTCCAAGCAACAGTGCCAATGGGCTGTTTTGGCCACTGAAGGTGCCCAATGAGCTATATTTCCATCGAAGGGGCATTACGACCGTGACAACGGCCTGTTTTACTGACCGAAGGTACATAGAGACAATGCCAACGAGATTTTTTGCCCACCGAGGGTGCCTAGCCACTGTGCCAACAGACTATTTTTACATTGAAGTTGGGCCAAAGGATTATTTTTCCCACCGAATGTG
>JAOTAY010021195.1:0-11118 GCA_025629805.1 Erythroxylum baracoense | reverse complement strand
TTGGCTTGCCTACACGCTACACAACTAGAGCAAACTCTTTCAACATCCTTTTTCATGTTAGGCCAATAAAAATGCTCTTGTAATATGTCAAGTGTTTTAGCAATACCAAAATGTCTTATTAAACCTCCATCATAAGACTCCCTAACAAGCATTTCACGCATAGAATAAGTAGGAATACATAATTTATTATCTCTAAACAAATATCCATCATTCCTATAAAACCTTTGAAAAGCAACTTGTTCACATACATCATACACATTAGCAAAGTCAGAATCTGATTTGCACAAGTCTTTTATATACTCAAACCCAATCAACTTAGCATGTCTCTATGAACTCCAGCCACTTAGCATGTCTTTTATTCGACTTACCTTGGCCCTTAAGATGCTTCAAACTCTCATTATCAGTGTGAATCATGAATTTCTTTGGCCGTAGATAATGCTGTCAAGTTTGTAGAGCTCTTACCAATGCATACAAGTCCTTGTCATAATTGGAATACTTCAACTGAGCACCATTCAACTTCTCACTAAAATAGGTAATGGGACGCCTTCCCTGCAACAAAACAACCCCAATACCTATCACAGAGGCATCATATTCAATCTCAAAAGTAGAAGTCAAGTCAAGTAAACTCAAAATAGGTGCAAAACAAAGTTTTTCTTTCAAAGTGTTAAAAGCAATTTCCTGCGCCTCTCCCACTTAAATCCTATCTCCTTTTTGACAATCTCAATCAATGGAGCTACAATAGAACTAAAATCTTTTACAAACCCCCTATAGAAACTAGCAAGTCCATAGAAAGATCTTACCTAGTTAACACTTGTAGGTCTCGGCCACTCCCTAATTGCCTTGATCTTTTCTTGGTCCACCTCAATTCCATTAGAAGAAACAACATAACCAAGAAATATGACACGATCCATGCAAAATGTACACTTCTTTAACTTAGCATACAACTTTTCTGCCCTAAGTGCATCTAACACAAGCCTAAGATGCTCAATATGCTCATCAATGCTTTTGCTATAGATCAATATGTCATCAAAATATACCACAACAAATTTACCAATAAATGACCTCAAAACATGATTCATCAAACGCATAAATGTACTAGGAGCATTAGTTAAGCCAAAAGGCATCACAAGCCACTCATATAAACCATGTTTTGTTTTAAAAGCAGTTTTCCATTCATCACCAATTTTCATTCTAATCTGATGGTAACCACTCATAAGATCAATTTTGGTAAACACACATGCACCATGCAATTCATCAATCATATCATCCAATCTAGGTATAGGATGGTGATACTTTACCGTTATCTTGTTAACAGCTCTGCAATCCACACACATGCGCTAACTCCCATCCTTCTTTGGAACCAATATCACTAGGACGACACAAGGACTAAGACTCTCCCTAATGTGTCCCTTTTGTAGCAACTCTTCCACTTGCTTTTGGAGTTCCTTAGTTTCTTCAGGATTAGCCCTATAAGCAGGTCTATTTGGAATTTGCACCCCAGGTATGAAATCAATATGTTGTTCTATTTCTCTAATGAGCGGTAACTCCTTAGGCAACTCCTTAGGCAAAACATTTCCATACTCCTACAAAAGAGAAACGACACTACTAGGCAAGCAAGGGTAAAGGTCAGATTCATTAAAATAAGCTTCCTTGCATAAAAGTACAAACAAGCATCTCCTTTCCACACATGCAACCCTTACATCTCTCATTTTTGCATAGAAGTTTTGTTTCTTTCTACCCTCTCTCTCATTGGGGCCTTTTAATTGAATTTCTTTTAGGCCTCTTTCCCCACTTTTCTTCTCTCACTCTCAGCCTCACTTTCTCTCTTTTCTTTTGATTAAAAATTTTTCTCCCCTTTTGCAAAGTTCTCAACCTTCTCCTCAATTTTCGTATCATCATGCTTTTCTTCAAATTTTTCGACCTTTCTCTATTTCATTGCATCCATTTTTTTAATTTCATTTGGTCTTTATATACCTCTTTTGGTGCCAATGGAGCAAGAACAAATTTCTGATCTCCCATAATAAATAAGTTCATATTCTTAAAATCATCATGTAACATGCTTCTATCATATTGCTAAGGTCGATCAAGCAATAAATGACTAGCATGCATAGGTACAACATCACAAAGTATTGGATCAGAACTTACTAATGGAGAAAGATGCAAGGACTTGTTTATTTACCTTGATTTCCCCCATGTCATTCAGCCATTGTAGCCTATACGGCATAGGGTATTTCAAGCACTTCAACCCTAGTTTTTCCACCATCAATGTACTAGCCACATTAGTGCCGCTCGCCCCATCAATGATTAGGCTACAATCTTCTCATTCACTAGGCATCTAGAATGAAAAATGTTTTCCCTTTTCTCATTTCCATCTTCCTTCACTTGAGCATTCAAAACATGCCTAGTAACAAGTAATTCACCCTTAGGTGCATCCTTAACTTCCACATCTGAACAATCCTCCAACTCAGGCATGGAAGTCAAATCATCTTCTTCCTCCTTATACACAACTTCTTCTCCTCTCACAAACATTATTTTCTTGTTTAGGCATTAAGAAGCAATATGACCTACACCAAGATATTTAAAGCATTTAATAGTCCTATGTTTTTCAGAATTGGAACTAGAAGAACTCTGAGTTTTGAAAGTACCTTTTGGATCTGTCTTGTTCTTCTCCTCCTTTGACTTGTCTTTGGTCTTATCATCCTTCTTGGACCATTTGGAGTTCCAATTGGTAGTAAAGTTTGGGTAAGAAGCCTTGCTGGAGCTTTTGTGCTTGAGTGCATAAAATTGATGATGAGTGGGTGCATATATATGTTCTGTTTTTTGTTAATGATCAATTATGGATCATGAGTTGTTTGTGAATGATGTTGAATTATAATTAAGGTATAAATGAAGGAGAAATGATGTAGATATAAGTTAGAAATGTTATATTAAGCAAAAGAGATGAATTGGGATGAAGTTGATGATGAGGAGTGCTGGAAAATGAGTTCAGTTACTGCTTTCTGTTAAAGTTCGCCGCAACCAAATCTTTGGTTCGCTGCAGCCAACTTACACAATTTCTCTTAGGAAAAGTTCACCATGGCCAACTCCTTGGTTTGCCATGGCCAGCTTGCAAGATTTTAAGAGGATTCTTCTTGAGAAAATTTCACCGCGGCCAACTCTTGTCTTCGCCGTGGCCAACTTTTCTGTACAACTTATACATACTTCAGTATTTTAATCATAACTTGTTCTGTAGTTATCCAAATGTAGTGATTCTTAATTTGGAGTAAACTAGAGACATATGGATACAACTTTTATGAAGAAATAGAATTTTAATTCTATCTATAAGAATTTCAGATTCTGGACTGAAGTTGAGTACAAGGCACTGTTATAGTTTAAGAACAGTCTAAATTTATTTGGAGTATAACTTTTGGGATACCGAACTAAATTGAATGATATTGGTTTCATTAGAAAATTAAGAGATAGAAAAACAATTTTATAGAAGAAAGTATCCTCGAATTTCTTCGTTTTCATTATTAGATTGATCATGGAAAGTTGACCAAAAGTATGTCTTAGGAAAAATCTGAATTGAAGAAATGAGTTATGAATTTGATTGTTATGGTTTTATTGAGGTATAACCATAAGTATAAATGATATTTATATGAGTTTGAAATATGAATGATTATGTGGAGAGAATAATGGAAAGATACCCCGAAATTGTAATTGAGTATGCATTGTACATAATTCATATACACATTTGTGCATAAATGAATACTTAAGATTTGTGCAAATTATTAAAGTGCATGCAACTTGTGTATTGCATAATATTGATGTGCAGGATAAAATGTCCAAATCTAGATGTTTCTAGATCTGGGAAGCAAATGCTAATATGGAGCGTACTGTGAGTCAACCTAGATGGTCTCATTTCATTGTTTGTTTTGATTTTTAATTTCTACATTGAATAACTACGATTATGATTATTATGCAATGTGAATATGATTGATATGAATGTGATTTGCCTATGTTGATGTCGGACAATGAGGGTTCGAGACTTGATGCATGAATGTGATATTGAAGTGCTCCTTGTATGTGAATTTGATGAAATATGTGATATCTAATTTGATTGTTAAATGTCAGACCTAGTTTCGAAGGAACATGTAAATATGCATGTGATTGAAAAAGTGTTTCTCAACATTAATGTTGAATGTTAGACCACGGTCCGATGATGAATATGAGAGTGATTGTAAATCTGAAATCATATGATTGTTGAAGATATGAGAATGTGATGCATTCCATTTCATGAATGCATGAAAGATAAAGATAGTTGTGACCACAGTTACCACCGAATAAGAGCTTAAAGCTTAGAAAGTGAAAAGAGCCTTGGGCTCAGTTGTGAATGTACCCGGTATCCACTAGGAGGTATGGGACATTATCTGATACATCTCGATATCCACTAAGGGATATGAGCTAGTAATTAGGTACTCGGTCATAGCAAAGTAATAAATGAAAGTGAGTCTCATGCGCGTTACATTATAAGTGATATGTGTATTTTAAATGATTAAAATGATTAATTTGACTATTCTGAATGTGATCCTATATGTTAAATGAAGTGATGTAAATATGTGAAAATATGTTAATTGTATGTGTTATGTGATTGAGTGAGCCATCGAGGATGGTCACTCACTGAGTTCGCAAAACTTACCCAAAATTTGCAATATTTTTTCAGGCTAAAAAATAATTACCTTGTTGGGTAAACAGGAGTTTAGCCACTGCATTCAAGTAAAAGGTAGAGGTCGGGATCAGTTTGCGTCTGCATTTGTATTTTCTCTTTTCTTTAATCAAATTGAGTCTTCCGCAATTATTGTAACGTGAATACTTGAATATTCTATTTTGTAATAACTTTCCAAAGTGGAAATGTTAGTAAATAAGAATAATCTTGAGTCTAATAATAATAAATGTGATTTGATGTTGTGAAAGAAAAGAATGGGCCCGAATTTGATTATTGATTTCCTCATATATGTATGATAAATTTGAAAAAAATTTTCACCGAGTTGTGAGTGCTTAACTGTTCTAGCATGCCACCGTTGCGGGGTATGTACTTGGACATCATTCAAGATGTCGGGTACGTGTCCGGTGAGGGTGGAGTGTTATACTTTGTGTTTGATGATAAGTGTATGTCTACATTCAACACCTTAAAGGAGGCATTAATATCAGCACCAATTTTATCACTACCAGACTGGACACTTTCGTTCGAAGTTATGTGTGATGCAAGTGACTAGGCAATAGGTTGCATTCTGGGCCAAAGGAAAGATAAGAAGTTTCATGTGATTTACTATGCCAGTAAAACTCTTACAGGACCCCAACTGAATTATACTACTATAGAAAAGGAACTACTCGCAGTAGTGTACCGTGTGATAAGTTTCAACAATATCTTTTGGGTTCAAAAGTAATTGCATTCACCAACAATGTGGCACTAAGATACCTTTTCAACAAGAAGGATTCAAAACTTAGGCTCATTTGATAGGTGTTACTTTTGCAAGAATTTGATTTAGAGGTGACAGATGAAAAGGGAGCAGAAAATGTGGTTGTAAATCACTTATCCAGACTTGAGGGACAGGAATGCAAGACAAGTAATGACATTAACAAAAATTTCCCCGATGAAACTCTGATACTACTTGAGAGCTTGACTACACCATGGTTTATGAATATCGCCAATTATGTGGCCAGTGGTAAACTTCCATTAGATCTTTCTTACTAACAAAACTTCCATAAGATCTTTCTTACCAAAAAAGGAAGAAATTCTTGCATGACTGTAACCGTTATATGGGATGAACCATCCATATATAGAGCTTGTGTGGATGGGTTAATGCAACGTTGTGTTCCAGATAAGGAAATTTTAGACATCCCAAAGCAATGTCATGAAGATCAGTATGCTGGGCATTATGGAACCAACAAAGCGGCGACTCAGATACCACAGAGTGGATTTTACTGGCCACTGTTATTTAAAGATGCACAAACCTACGTGGCATAATGCGATCAATGCTAGAGAATAGGTAACATCTCTAAGAGGGATGAAATGCCTCTATCCAACAATCAAGAAGTGAGAGTCTTCAATGTATAGGACATTGATTATGGGTCCATTCCCATCTTCAATGGGGAACATGTATATTTTAGTAGGGGTTGATTATGTTTCAAGTTGGGCCAAAGTGGTAGCATCTCCAACCAATGATGGGAAGGTAGTGCAGAAGTTCATTAAACGGCTATTTAATTGGTTTGGAGTGCCATGTACAATAATAAGTGATTGAGGCGCACATTTTTGCAACAGATCTTTCTTTAAAAAAGATATGGAGTACACCACCGAGTTGTACACCTACCATCCATAGACCAGTGGCTAAGTGGAAGTTGTTAACCGGGAGTTGAAATGAATTATGGAAAAGACAGTGAATAACTCCAGAAAGGATTGAGCAATAAAATTAGATGATGCCTTATGGGCTTATAGGATAACTTTTAAGACACCCTTCAGAACAACTCCCTATATGCTTGTATACAGGAAAGCTTGTCATTTGCTGGTCAAATTAGAGCATCGAGCATACTTGGTGATTAAAGCATTAAATTGTAATTGGAAACAAGCTGGTGAAAAGAGACTTCTACAACTGGACGAACTTGAAGAGTTTCATTTTAATGCTTACGAAAAATTCCAAACTCTATAAGGAAAAGGTTAGGAAATGGCACTATGTGCATCCTAATAAAACGGAATTCAAAGTAGGAGACACTGTTCTTCTATATAATTCATATTTGAGGCTATTTCAAGGGCAATTGAAGTTTAGATGAAGTGGACCATTTACTATCATCCAAGTTTTTTATCATAGAGCCCTCAAACTAGAAAGCGTTAACAAGGAGACTTTTAAGGTCAACGAGCATCGTTGCAAACTGTATTTTGGAGGAGTAATTCCCAAAGATGAGGAAGTGATTTCCTTATCTTAGAATAATTAAGATGCTTTCATAATGCAAGGTTAAGCTATGGACCATAAACTAGCGCGTTTAAAAGTTTGTTTGAAAATGTTAGGTGTAGTTAGAATTGTTTCAATAAAGTGTTAGTATTTTGTGTTGACTCTCAAGGAACCATCATCACCTCCCTCTCCATAGGATTTATTTCTAACACAATTTTTCTTTTCCAAATTAGCCTTCAGTTCTAATTTTGATGTTTATTTCAACATTATTTTTTGTCTATTTTAATTTTTTTCTTTTCTTTTCTTTTTTGTGCTTATGTGTGTTTCTTTATCACATTGAGGACAATGTGTTGTTCAAGTGTAGGGAGGGACTCTTTGTTTGCATTTGTATGTGATTTTGCATATTGTATGATAGTTATTAGGTGCATTATGTGAATTGTTTGAATGTGTCAATGGCTTAGATGGAGTGAAATTTATTTAATTTTAAACACAGTCCATTAGGTTATAAATAATCATTAGCTTGCAAAATTAGTGAATTGAGGGTCTTCGGATAAATATACAGCTTAATTAGGACATAGTGTAAGTTAACACCCTCTAGATTGTCACATTCATTCATAATTTGAGGTCTTTTAACTTAAGTAGCTTAATTAGTATTTTTCATGAAAACGAGTAGCTAAAACAACAAGGTAAGCAATAAATTGCAATAAAAAATAGTTTTAAATAAATCACTATTCCACTAACCTTCAGGTTATAAATAGAGCTAGTAACTAGTTGAAAAAGTGATAATAGCCGAGTAACCTGATCGACACGCATCTTAAATGTGTGCCTCTACGTCAAAAGACTATAATGACGTTTCAACCAAGCTATTTAATAAAAATGACTTAGTCAAGTAACCAGATCGACATTCATGACCAATGTTTGCCTTTGAGTAAAAGAGTAGGTTCTTGCTTAAATTAAAAAAAAGTATTTTCTTAATAACCTACTGGATTTGTAACGAACTTGAATTTTTATGAAAATGTACTTAGGAATAGTTACAGAGTCTGAAGGACCAAAGAATTATTAATGTGTGTGTGCAATTAAAAAGGGTAAATTAATTAATACTTAGATCTTGATTAATTTGCATATTTAGTTTAAAATCCCTAGACAGAGATTTTGTATGTTAATGATTAGATATAACTTGGATGATTGTGTTTAAGATTAAATTTATTTCATGTAGTCAAAGCCATTGCCTCAATTTTGCATTGTGTGTTTTTGTGTTTGTTGTTTTGTTTGCTTGAGGACAAGCAAACATTTAAGTATAGGGATGCTGTTAGTTGTGATTTGCATTATGTTTTAGGGTTTAATTTGGTATGTATTTAGTGTTAATTTGAGTGTTAAGTGTGCATTTATGTTTCAATTGTGTTAGTTAATGTGTTTAATTGTTTTATGGGTTAGTCTGAGTCTTTGAGCCTAAATGTTATATTTTTGAGGTACCTTGATGTGTTTGTTAATGTTTCAGGGTAAATGGCGAAGAACAGAGAAGTTTCGGGCAAAAACCATAACTTACAATTGCGGTACAACAGGCCACGATCGTGACAGAAAGGGGAAAGTTAGTAGGAGCCAGGTCACGATCGTGACAGAGAGACCAAAACTAAGACACAATCATGCAACTTGAGCCACGATTATGACAGAAAGGGTTAGGTGCTGGCACGACCACGATCATGGTCTGTGTTAGGTTAACACAAAAACTTAGAGTTTTATAAGATTCTTCTGACCGTTTGGACCCTGAGTCAACCCTAGGGCTTCCAAAGTATAAATATAACATTAAGAGATAGAAGAAGCAGCCTTTCGAAAGCTTTCACATCAGCCAAAATTTAGAAACCCTAGAGAGCAAATTAAGAGATTAAGGAAGGAGACGAAGGAAGAGAGACACGAGAAGAAGCTTGATGCGAGTACTTGCCGCAATAGGTGGTTTCCTACCGTCACTGCCTCCATCAATCCATTCTAAGCGTATTTTCCAATTTATTTCAGTTTTATTGATGTATAAAATTGAGATTGTTGTTGATAATAGGTTTTATTAAATGTCGATTATTGTCTAAATGCACCTTCGGGTTTTTTATCTTTGATATTAATGAAATTTGGTTTATTGCAATTTTTTTGAATTATTTATGATTCAATATATGTTCTTCATAATTCGGCAATAACCTGAGAGGTGAATCAAATGAAAATAATCAAATTGGGCTAATGAGAGTTAGGTATTTTGATAGGTTAAGAATTGGATCAAATCGGTAAAATTGTGTAGCAAGAGATCGTGCATAGGTTTCCGGTACGTTAATAGACAATTTTAGAACTAATTTGGGTTTTAGGTAAATTGTGAATCGAGATATCACAATTCCATAATTTAAGTTAGGGATCATTAATTAGGGTTAAGGATTATAACTCGAGAGATAGTAATCTACCTTAGGACCATCTAGACCCGATAATTCAATAATCTCATAATTAATTAGGTTTCCATTAAGGTCGAATAAAACCCTCTTTCTCTCAATTGGTAGTTCCTAGGTTGATTCTTGATTGGTTGTGTGATTTGCTATCCTGTTTATATTTTTGAAATTTAATTCTGGTAATTGATTGTTTGATTGATTAATTTCCTGCATCAGTTTATTTAGTTTGAATTATTGCAATTTAGTACAACCTTATATTTTAGGATTAAATTACCCTCCTCGTGGGAACAATACCTTAGGTACTACGTAAGCGATCCGTGAGCTTGCGGACATATTGAGGTTATAAAAATATTAAAACTTAGCATATATAATCGAACGATCAGTGGGATCAAAATCTCAAAAGGAAGTTGTAGAGAAGGAAGGTGTCAGTGTATATGAGGAATAAGCATTAGAAGAAAAGTAGGATGCTTTCAGTAGGTAGATTGTAGGTAAACTCTTTGAAAAATCTTAGAGGTATGTTATCTCTCAACTTCTAAAAAATCATAACTTGAATAATGTACTCATAAGTTTTAAAGCTACTACAAGGAACCAAATCATTAAAAACAATCTATCTCTTTTAACTTTGTTTCAACTATAAATTTTTATAAGGGTAAGAAGTTGTATTAACCAACTAGGTCCATAGTTTCTTCAACACTTTTTTTTCTAAAGAGTTTTGTGATTGAAATTGAAGTAATATAACTAACTTACCACTAATTTAAACATAGGTATGGATAGGTAACCAGACTTTAGTAAGGTAAGAAAATGGAAAGAATTCCAAGGGCGTTACCTACATGTCCGTAAAGTCTCTGTCACCTACCATGCCCATCTCTTGTGTCTCTACAACACATGCAATTGAATTATATTAGCTATTCTATATTAAATATGATAATGAAAAATTAAATTTGAAAGGATTTCCTTAACTTGAAGTGTAAGGCTCCAAATTTTACCCCGATGGAATATTCCATGTTCATGAAAGTACATGTATGGTAGGTGTTAAAAAACAAAATTGTGATATGATTGAGAATTACATATAGCTTGCATTTTGGTATAATGGATCATACTTAGTGAATTAGAATTAATTAAGATCATTAGAGGATTAAGGTATTAAAATGTACAATTGGACTGAGAAAATTGTTAAGTGGCAAGATAAGTCAGTACTTTAAAAATTAGAATGACTAAGCCTATGAGTTATTGACATTTGGCATAGCTAATGTATTGACATTTGGCACCATTAGTTGAGTGACAAGTGGACCAATCTTAGAGTGACACATGGCCTAATCATTTAATGACACATGGTAGCATTCATTGAGGATCACATGGCCTAATAGATGTGTGACATATGATAGCTTAAAACGGGGGAACAAGTGTGACCAATGCTTTGGTGACATGTGCTCCTCTAAGATTATGACACCTAGCAACTTAGGTGTCTTATAAGAAATTTCTGCAGCCTCTGAATTTTTCTTAGGTGTCTTACAAGAAATTTCTATAGCCACTGAAACCCTTCACCCTCTCTTACGTCTGAATTTTTCTTCAATTTCACTTAGAATCCATGCAAGACATTGCATTAAGGAAGTAGAGTATGTGATCTTCTATGCTGTTGTCTTCTTGGTCCCCTTGATTTTGGAATTGTGTTTGCTTGCTTGGAAGGCTAGATTGGCTTGTTCTTTGGAGTTGTAATTCGAAGTTAAACATGTAAGGGAATTCTGAACTTCATAGTATGTATTAATACAAAT
>JAOTAY010021194.1:0-33369 GCA_025629805.1 Erythroxylum baracoense | reverse complement strand
CAAGTATTCATTTTTCTCATTCTTTGAGAACTTCTGGTACTTCTTCTTAATAGCAGCAAGAAAATCCTTGGCATTGTCAGCCTCAGGAATACTATCACGAATGGACTCATCCATGTGATATCTCATAATCATCAAACAGCATCGATTAAAGTACTCCCACTCCTCATAAGATTTCTTTTCTTTCTCAGTAGCATCATCAGTAGGTTTTGGTGGTGGATCAATTCTCAAGGCCAAGTCCATTCGCGTGATGGTCAAATTCAACATGAGAGATTCAATCAACTGCTTGTGGTTCATTCCATTCAACGTCAGGATAGCAAAGACTCTCGGATTGCTCAAAGCTGAATGAGAACCAAGAGCAATAACTATGATATGCATGTTAAAAAAATAATCATACAATTCGTGCTCTTTTTCTCAAAATCAACTGCATCATTCGTGCTAGAGTTCCTTAAATAAATATAGAACTCATTCACAGGTAAGAACGATTATTAAAATATCACAACCAAATCATCAATATACTATTGAAAGGATAGAAAAATTGAGCATTTCATAATATTTTAATAAAATTTCTTCACCATATTAAGCATCCTACTAAGCAATAATTATCGACAGGACAATTAATTACCCATATGGATCTTAAGGTTATTTTAGAGGAAAAACACAAAATTTAAATATACGTTAATATTTAAAAAATTCCTCATCATAAATAGTTTCACATGCTCAATTCTGCGACAGGTAAAAATAAGCATTAACTATTGTTAACAAAAACATGTTTATGCCATAATAAGATTAAAATAATTAGAATTATCAAATAAAATTACTAGTTAATCTTATACATAAACATATGGGAAAAATTAGAAATAAAATTTGGAGCAAAAACAAGAAAAAAGGGTCTAGGAAAGAGTCTACATGTGCCCCCACGCGTGTGCAGAAAATTTTTTTAAAAAGAAAATACATAAATAAAAATAATAAAATAAAAATTAAAAAATTCAGATCAGGTCAGGCACGCACGCGGTTCGGGTGCGCAGGTCGGGTGTGACCTGCGCCCACAGCTGGCGGGAAGACGCCGTATGCGTCGTCTCTGTCCTTCAGTCGAGTCGATGGGTCGACCCGCAGACCCGCCGGTCCAACCCAGCTGGAATTTCCTCTCATGACCTCCATTTCCAACAGTTTTTGAGGTGTTTTCTTCTATTTTTCACGCTCTATGAATTTCCCATATCCATTTTGGCCAAAGGTGCTTCAAAATTTGATAGCATCAAACTCATTTTGGCCATGGAAGAAAACACAAAAACTCATCCAAAAAATCGTGGTTCTTTGTCCAAAACAGAGATGGAACGCAACAATAACAACCAACAATCTTTTCTGAACCAATAATACATCATTTCGAAGTTGTTTAGATGAAAAACGATTTTAACCGAAAAAGTTTTGAACAACCGAAAAAAATGAGCCTTAAAATCAAATGACCTGGTGCTCTGATACCAATTGCCATAATAAATGCAGTAATCAACCATATTCAACAACCAAGATCACATTTTATTTAGAGCATAACAAGATAATGGAATCATACCTCCAACTTGTGGTATGTGGTCTTGAACCCTCTCCATGCTTCTTCAAAACCTATCAAAGAGGAAAAATACAAACCTTGTGCCAGAGAGAGTAATGGTAGAAGACCCAACCTTATCTTTTACTTACCCACACACACTATATGTACAACAATCTCTCCTTATGCCATTTATTATGACATGTTCTACCCTAAGGGGTAGAATAGACTAATTGTGTCATTTTAATGGATGAAGTGAACTATAGTTTAACGAGCCAACATATAGTTATTAGGTACTACCATGTGCCTCAAATGCAATTAGTAAATTAACCATCCCATTATGGTTATTAAATATATATTAGGCAATTCGATTGTGGTTAGGCATATGGAATTAATGTTGTGATTATATTAGTCCACATTTATATATTTCTAACAGTTTCGACTACTTTCCATATTATGCAACTTTCCAAGAACAATATGGGTTGTTTTCATATACTCAAAAAGTCATGAAAAAGAACTATTCTTTGGTGAAAATGATTATAACTGAGAACTAATTTGTGTATTCATTCAAGTATACCTCAGATTTAAGCCTCTCAGTTTCCTTGACACGAAAGTCATGATTAGAGCGAAGTGAATCATAAGAAGCTTTGAGAAGATCAGTCTTTTTCAAGTTGTTTTGTCTTCCATCGGGCCCTTCTGTTCTGGAACCACACAGCCACTTGCCTAGGTTGCAGTCCTAGCTTCTTGGCCAACTGGGTCTTTCTCTCTGGCTCCAGCTTGTTCTGCATCTCAAAACTCTTCTCCAGCAGATGAACCTTTTTGGAAAGCACCAGATCTCATTTATCAGTCACTACACATATATTCTAAAACAGGAATATTTGATCAATCTACAGATCTGTCTAGCTGTTGAGGGCACGAACTAGATAGAAAGGTTCCAAATTTTAATTTGCTAGATTGGCTGGCATGCAAACCAAAAGAAAAAAAATCACATGTTTGGAATTTAATATATTCTCATTCTATCTTCCGTTTTTCTTATTCTAATTCATCACGTACAAAGCAAAAATAACTTTTTCATGTCAAGATATTTTAATTCTTCAAGGAACCAACCAGGAAACTTGTTTTTACCAGAAAATGGAAGAGAACTGGATCCCGAAATGGCTGGCATAGATTTACAGGAGCTTGTTTATTAACATGTGCTAAGCTTGACAAGGAATATCGTTCGTTGTACTTATTCAGCATATGTTGACTGTGGGAGGTGAAACCTGAACCACCAAGAGACCGAACCGACCTGCTTAGGGGTGAGGCGGCGCTTCTTCTCTGGTAACTGCTCGTCGCAATATTCTTCATCAAAAATGTCATCAGATGAGCTGAAAAAGGGTCTTCTCTTGGATGTATCCTCCATAACTAGTTACATACAGAAGAAAACCATTTTAAAACACTAGGTTAGTTTCTGTGTCAGAAATTGAAGCTCTTAAGCAATAAAAGAAAAATGGAAGTTCTACATATTGAGTGATTTCAGAAACGAAGAATTTATATTGAGCTAAAATCCCGCCAAACAACTTTTGGATAAACAACTTTTAAGAATTTTAAATTCAAATTGAAGTTAAGTCCAACTAGAAGGTTTGCAATTCTGTAACTTTATAGTCTGTACGAGAAAGGTGGTAGCAATTTTATAGCTATATCCAATAAACAGAAGAAAATACAAATTTTAGTGAACGAACCGAAGCAGACAAAGAAAATAAAAGGACAAGAAGATATAAGTTACCTCGAAAAAGAGGATCGCCATGCCCGAGGAAAAACATGTTTCCCTAAGAAGATTGGTCAAAGATAAGGCGTTCGGACTCCATATCCACTGTTTTTGTACGTCCAACAAATTATTAAGTATATTAATGTTTTAAAAATTGATTTGAATTAGTCAGTGGTTCGATTCGATTTTAATAAAAAAATTTGTCAGTATAAAAATCGGCCAGTTTGTTAGAGAATCGGTTGGTTTTTTATTGAACCGGTTACACTGGTTTTGTCTCCCCTCCTCTCCCACCTCGCTTTCTCGCACAAAACAGCACTCGTTGCTCTTCTCTCGATCTGCAGCAAAGCAACACTCAGTTACAAGAAACAAAACCTTAAACTCAACTCTTAATAGTCTCTTAACATTTGTAAACATTTGTAACATTTTTATCAAAACATTTGTAATCTCCAGATTGTCTTTGCCCCTCTTTCCCTCTCTCATAGCAAATATTTCTGTCTCTGGTTTTGCCTATTAGTACTTTGGAGTTCGTAGAAGAAAAGCAAAACATTGGTTACTTACTCTATATTTAGTTTCTGCTACTATTGATCTCTGGTTCCTTTTTTTTTTAGATTTGAGGACTCACCGAGCACGGACACGTATAACTTCCGCCTGGAGAAGCTACGGGTTCTCTCAATGGAATGTTTTGATTCTGCATTTTCGTTGTTGAACTGGGTATGTGCTATTTTCCTTATTTGGCAGAAAAATATGGAGAAAGTTTCTTGTTTGGCTTCACATAAAATTTTGTTTGCGATCGATGAGTTTTGAGTGTTTGAGTAGCAAAATGAACTCCTGGAGAGAAAAGAGTCAGAGATCAATCTCAACTCCGATATTGCTCTAGTTAATGTTCGGTTTACCGATATCCTTATTCTTGGAAGGATGAGATCAAAAAATTGGTCATTAAATACCAAATGTCAGAATTATCCATCTCAATGTCAATTTATTTTTGAATTTCGTACTCTTGTTAAAAAAAAAGATGAAAGTTTTTGAGTTTTATGCTCTTGGTAAAATAAGAAAAATAGATGAAAACAAGAAGAGATGAAAGTGTTTGAGCTTCTGTATTGATTATCTAATGTAACAGGTGATCTGATCCTACACCTCATATAGCTTCCCAATTTTTACCCGAGCTGTTTGGTAGTGCAAATAATATTCAATCGAGATTTAAAACAATCAGTTTGAAGGTCATACATTTAACATTTCTTTAATTGGTCTAACCTTTCCTCTCATAGAGGCCTGCGTAATACTTATATTAAACGTCTGTCCAATTTCAAATTACTATGATGGCTTGCCCCTGTACTAATATCAAGGAAGCTTTTTAGTCAATTCATAGGAAGGATAAAATCAAGTTTTTAAAAATAATTTTGATTTTTATTGTTATTGTAAGTTTTTATTAGACTCATATTTTATTTATTACTAGTTCATTATATAATAATAGATATTGGTGTATTTTTTATTTTAATAAAATATTTTATTTTTATTTACTCTTATAAGTTTTACTTTTTATTTATTATATACCGGTTTTATAGCGGTTTACTATCAGTTGAACCTCTAAACTTTAAACCTTTTCTTTGACCGGTTCAATGTCCGATCCAATTTTTAAAACATTATCTTGCATTAGTGTCAGATCCCTGATTTGTCGTCAAAATTCCACTGGTAAGGAAGATCCGGCAAGCTAGAGACACGCAGAAACTATTAACACAAGTTTGCTAGTTATTGTGCACATTTATACAACATACAGGGTGAATTAGAAAAGCATGAGCTTGTGGCGAAAGAAGCTGGTACTCTACAGCAACCTTGCCAGAGGCTCCAGTGGACAGATGCAAAATCCCATCAGTCCACCAGTGAATGGTGAAGGTGGTTGTGTTGGTTTTGGGAATAGAGAAACAATGAAGAGACAGTCAAAAAGGATATGGAAACGAGATCAATAAAGCGACCACACCACCATAAAAACCGATTGTATCAAAAGAAGAAAATGGAGACCCAACAAGCGTAATCACCGGGAAATTCCAAATTCAGGCGAAGATAAGCAAGAAATGAGGCAATTATGTTTGCATATAGCTTGAAAGCGTCAGCTTCTAGGTGTTTTTTGCGAATGAAGGTTTTTTAGTAAAGATAGGATGCATTTGAGATAAGTACAATGCAGTCATATGCTTGGATTTGTGGTAAACAACAGAAGTTGTAGAAAAGTGTTATATTACCGCATAAATCAATAAGCAGAAAGAGAGTTGCGGTAAGAATTTTACTTTTCATTAATAACATTTACTACAAGTATTATTTTCCATTATACTCTTAATTAATATGACTAATAATATATTTTTATAAAATATTTTATTTACTAAATTTATTTTCTTATTTTATAATTTATAATTTTAAATTTAGATGACTAATAATATTTTTTAATTATTTATACAATAATTAATAATTTATTAAATCAATGAGCTTTTTAGTCATTTTATCTCTTTTCAGCAACCGTAACTGCACTTGCCAAACACCTATTTTCACATTTCAACAGTTACCAAAACAGCAATTCCAAACACATAAGTACTTATCATTTCAGCAAGTTGATTTCAGCAGGTTATTAACCGCCACCGCTTTCCCAAACCAAGCCTATATCTACTAAAAAAGTGTGTTTTTTAATTTTACAGCCAAACACTCATTTTTCTTAAAAAAAGCTTTTGCGGTGGAAAAAGTACTTATTTACCTTCCAAAAGTTCAACCAAACAAACACCAATATCATGATAGAATTGAAAAAAATTAAAAGTTTAACATTTTATTACTACTTTTTAAAATTTGGGTTATAATTAAAATTTAGGTAAAATTTGGACTTTTTTTGTAATTAACTCAAATTTCAAATAAGTTATGACCTAATGAGAAGTTGATTTGCCAAATAATCTAATCCTAATGACACTATTTGAATCACTAATATCTTGATTATTTCTTATGACAACAAACTTTAGTTCACATTGTCACCCTCTTTTCAAACACAATTACAAGTGTCTAACACTATAACCCAATAATTATGGTTCAATTTTAACGAACAAAAGATAAAGTGAATTGTTTATAAAGAGCAAATCATATGAATCTAAACATTTGCTCCTGGGGACACATTACGGAACACAATAGGTACATCCTCAATATCTAAACAAAGTCAAAATTCCCAAGCAAACCTAAAAGAAAGTTCTATTACCAAAAAAATGTTACACAACAGGATAACTAAAAAGCCATAAGTTTATCATCGCAAAAGACTAAGAGAACCTTCTCATAGCCATTGTCCCACTTTAATAACTGCCAGGTATATATTTCTAAAAAAAAAAGTAAATGAAGCGTATTTTAGATACTATTATTTGGCCCTAACAGATATCAACAACTCAATCAAAATTCTTGTCATATGTGAGATTTGGTAATGTCCAATAATACGTAACCTCATTTTTAACTATAAAGAAATTATTTCCGAATGACCTATATAAATATAAATAAATAAAGTAATTGGGGGAACAAAAAATAGTCAAAAAGTGTGCATGCATCATGTGTATTAGTCGAGCTAAACAATCTATCAAGAAAAATCAAACAAACATTAAATAAATATGTATAACGGATAATACCAAATACTAATCACAACTACTTGTTGGACAATAGCTTCAAAACGCCCAAAATCACCTTCTAACTGTTCCCTAGATTTCTCAACTATTCTCACCAAATCTTGAACAATTTATACTGTGCTCACTCAATTGACAAACAATTGAACAACTTTCCATTATCAATGCAAGCACAATCACTTTACGAAGATTTAAGCAACGTAGATATTGTCTTTATATTCTTTGTGGAAGACTAAAAACACATAAGAAAATTACATGAATAGCAGTGCAGTGAAGCACTGCAAAAGCTCATAATAACACTACAAATAACAATAGAGCTCAAACAGCTCAAGTTTCCAACTAGGCAAATGCATCATTGATAACACATGTCAGCAACTGGAGCAATATCTGTGGCTAGTAATTGATGATTGTACAATATCCAAAAAAAAGACCACCTATAAACTAAGAAGGTTTCTCTATAAAGAAGAATGAAGCATACTTATAGTACGTTCAATTTGCATGCTCAAGAAAAACTTGAGAACCGCACAAAAACAAGTATTCAACCGAGAAGCACGAAGTGAAACCACAAAAAGCAAGGAACACACACTAAGGAAAAAGAACCTAATCTCTACGCATAACCCACACGATTTCAATTTATTCAACATTGCAACCAAACCTCCTAACGCCCCCAAATGCTAGGGTTTAAAAATCAAACCCAAAATTCAAAAAATAATCACCTCGAGTGTAAAACTGGGGAGCTAGGGCACGTAATAGAGAAAAAATAAGAAGGACCACTCAAGTGAATTTGTGGCTCTTTCACTCTTCTAGGATTTTTTGAACAGACAAAAAATGACCTCAATCAAAACGACCACAAGTAGTCCTAGAACAAAACAGTCCACGACAAATGTCAGTCATAAGAAAGTGTTAATTAGGTGTTTGAGTTCCAATCTCTTCCCGATAAGGTGTAATCAACAATTTATTTCTTTATGTGTCAATGTCGCCAAAGCTAGATCACGCTGGCAACTTCACTTTTTCCTTTGTGAACTTCTCCATATGGGATGACGATTCACTCTCCGCAATCACTAACTTTTAGGACAATAAGAGAAAGAGGCAAGAGAATCCAAGTGCTAACAAAGGAGAACGTCGTTGATTTAGTTAGAGAAAAGAATATGAATGAGAGAGAAATCATATGACCTTCAATGATTATTTGTTAAAAAGAAAGATATGGGAAGCAATTTTCAGCTAATATTTATTTCCAGTTGACAAAAACATGTTTAAGAACACATATCTCTCTCTGTCTCTCTCTCTATGTCTTTTTAGTATTAAATCCCTAACTCCTCTTTCACAAATTCTTCTTAATCCATTCTTCTTCTCTTTTTGTTGTGGTTGCTTCTAGTTTTTTCTTCCCTATTCCACCAACATTACTTGAAGGTTTGCTTCTGGCTGTGCAGGAACTAACAAGAGTATTGATGGCAGTGTTGTTGTTATTGTAGGAATTAACAAGAGAGGGATGCACTAGATTCTTATTGTGTGGAGCAAGAAATCAAGTTCTTGGAGGTGAAAAACATTTAATATATTATGTTCTCTTTCAACTTTATTGTCATCTTCAACTTCAACTTCATTATCACCATTAGTTTCATTCCCATAAGTGCCCACATCTCCATCATTACTACTCTCTTCTTCAATAGTATCTACATTAACTTTATCATTATACATAACTTCCCCATTAAAGCTCAAATCCCTATCATTACCTATTGTAGACAAAAATTCTAGAGTTATAATTAGAATTTCAAGCTTGTGTGTAAACATATATAAACATATATACAAATCATCATAGAAGAGTTAAAAGCTAAATATAGCTCCCTCATGTTCTAAAATCCAAGTACTTTAAAGGAACATGCAGAAATAGAAAAGGTATGGGGACAACACCTTATTGTGACAAGACTAATGTAAAGAAAGGGCTATGGTTATAGAGAAACATAGGACTAGAGGCAAGATTATATATCACATTTCATAAATGTTTTAAGAAGAAGCCAAAAATCCTATGAAATAACTTGCAATATCACGTAAATAATGAAATAACATGCAATATCAAGTAATGTTGGTGATATTTTAGAAAGTCTTTTTATAGAGAAATCGCCAACAAAGAAAATTGACATATTAGGACCACATGTGACCTCTACCATAATGGAAAAATTATTCCATAGTGTCTCCTTCATCTTTACCTATATAAATAGATATCAAACTCAATTAAAATAATAAAGAAAGCTTTGAAAAATTCCCATAATTTAGAAGACTTGATGAATACAATAACAACATAGATAAAAATGCTCTAGAGAATAATATAGTGAATTCAATAATAACCATGGAGGAATGCCATAATCCAAAAGCCTCAATAACTATAACAAAGAAGAATGTGGTGAACGCACTAGATAAGAATGCATTAGAGAAGAATGTGATGAATGCACCAAAAAAGAATGCTATGAATACACCAAAGAAGAATGCAACAAGGATTAGGGATTTGATTTACTAAACATACCAAAGAAGAACATTTATTCTAATGGAGGCAGGGTCTTCTGTGAATGATTTTTTTCCCAAATGTTAACACTTGGTTTTTTGTAAATCTCATCATCTAGGGATGGCTTACGGAAGTCTTAAGCTGTCAATTTTTTTATTTTGGACTCACTTGCCATATGGCAAACACATATGATGAGGGGGCCATAAAAATAAAATTTTCCAATTATATTATTTTAATAGGAGTTTAACAAAAATTTTAAGTCATGATTCTTAATGAACATTTATAAAATTATAAGCTTCCTTTTGAATATTTGTGAAACATTAGGGTTCTTTCTATACATGTTGAAATTGTTCAACTATGCATTACAACATATATGAAAGAAATAAATAAGCTTAAATTTGTGAAATTTTCGCTCTGAAGCTCAAAACTTCAGGAAAAAGACGGATACATATGTGTAAACAATATGAAATTTTCATTAAATTTGATTAATTTAATAAATACTAAAAATATGATTTACAAAAGTAATTTTATTCCAATTATCATCCTTTTGCATACTAATTCAAATCAATATTCATTAATGAAGTAAAGTATAGGTGGACAGATTCTAACCAATTCAAGATATTAGTTCATGAGATTTAATAATCAAGATTATAATAATCTTAAAGAAATCGTTAAAAATTTATTAACCCTTCCCCATAGTTAAAGTTCTACATTGTCCCTAATGTACATAATATAAGTATGCCCACAATTAAAGGTTTATTGATACATTCCTGAATATGACAATTTTCTGAATTTTGATCCATCCAATATGATATTACATTCTTTCAAAATATAAGAAAAAGGGATAAAAATAAAAAAAGAAATAAAAATAACATAACTAAAAATAACACAAATAATTAAGAAATAAAATATGAAAAAACATAAAAATAAAATATAATTCTTAGGTTGCTTCCCAAGTAGCACTTTATTAACGTCTTTAGATGGACGTATCTTTTATGATCAAGGTGGCTTGGTTAAATTGATATTTCCGTTACTATTATCATGCTCACCTCTAAGATATAATGTCACTCGATGACCATTAATCTTAAAAATACCCTTATACAGATGACTCACTTCGATTACATTATATGAAAATACTTTGTCCATAATGAATGGTTCATACCATCTTGATTTAAGCTTACGAGGAAATAATATTGGGTGGTAATTGTACAAGAGAACTTAATCTCCTTTCATAAATTCTTGTGATTAATCATTCAGTCGTGATAACTTTTGGCTCTTTCCTTATAAATTTTAGAATTTTCATAAGCCATCAATTGTCATTCGTCTAGTTCACTAATTTGGAACTTTCTCTTTTCCTTGTAGTTTAAAGATCAAAATTCATAAGTTTAATAACCCAATATGCTTTATGTTATAACTCAACAGGCATATGACATGATTTTCCATAGGCTAGTCTACAAGGTATAATGCCAATAGGTGTCTTGTATGTAGTCCTATAAACCCATAGAGCATCATCTAATTTAATTGACTAGTCCTTCCTCTGACGCTCGCCAGTCGTCTCCAAAATTCTTTCTAAATCCCTATTAGATACCTCGACTTAGCCACCAATTTAAAGGTGACATGGGGTGGCAATTATATGAGTAATTCCATACCTTTTAAGCACTTTTTCAAATTGTGCATTACAGAAATGCATACCCCTATCACTGATAATCGCCCTAGGTGTGAGGGAAGTTTAGAGGAAGCTGAAGTGCCTACAAGTAGATAATAAAGGGGAGTATACTTCTAAGGCATTTGAAGAATAATACACATCACATGGCATTACACATGAAAAAACTAAACTAGGGACTCCACAACGCAATAAGGTTGCTGGGAGGATGAATAGAACCAATATGGAGAAAGGTTTGTTGCATGCACAAGATGTCTATACTGCCAAAGGAATTTTTGGGACAAGTAGTCTGAACTTTGGTCAACCTGATTAATTGAGCTCGCTTAGTTTTGTTAGATTTTGAGATTCCCAGAGAGCGTGGACCGGTAAGAATCCCACATATCATCATTTGAGATTTTTTGGCAGCAAGGTATTCAGTCATGTGGACAAAAGTTTTTGAGAGGGTGGGTGGGTCACTAGATTGTATGGACAAAAGTTTTGATCTTTGAAGTAAGAGACTTTCTTCCTCTGGCTTCACTCAACAGACTCAGGAAGGTATGCTTCACCTTATTGCTTCCTCTCTATGATTTTTCTGTATGTATTCTTTCCTTTTTATTTTTGCTTGTTCTTCTTATTCTTCTATTAGTTAGTAGTTGCACTTTTACTTGTATGCAAATGTGCGTTTTATTTCGTATTTTCCTTACTAGTTCATTTTGTGCATAAGCATTTACTATTGTGTTGCTTTTAATTGCATGCCAACATTATGATTAGCAAAGTTTAAGTACATCATTTTCCTAATCATATGATAAAATTAGAAAGATACAAAGCAGATTAGCATGACCCTTACATAATGTTGACATATACAATTCGAGAAATGGTGAACAGACATTTACAATATAACAGGTATGAATAGAACTTTACAGCTTTTCTAAGTATATATATAAATATACTTTTAAATTTGTATCAACTCATAATGATTTTTTAGCAGATATGGGCACCATATCTGATATTTTATTTACCTACTCTTTTAGCATATTAGTTTTCATATCGACTGGTATAATCTACATCACTTTTATTGTCATATTCACATGTGAGTCTACCGGAAACAGCGTCTCTACTACGTAGTGGTAAGGCTGCGTACTATCAGGCCTCTCCAGACCCCACTTTCTTACAGAATTTCGGACTGGGTGATGATCATGATGAAGGTATTCAGTCATGTGCCTAAGGATTAGAAAAAGAAGCTTGACTAAAAGTCTATACCTTGCATTTTTGGTGGATATAGCGGTTAATTGACTCGATTAGGTTAGTCAATGTTAAACTATCCATAAAGTCACAGTGTAGCTATAACTAGCATAAACAAGTATGGATCGAATCCCACAAAGATAATGACTATTAGTAATTACAGTTATCCTATTATCCAGTCTACAAATTTGATTTTGATTTTTAATTAAAGAAAATAAACCTAAAAAATAAATTAGGCAATAATATTGAACAAAGAAATAAGAAATCACCTAGAAAATGATTGATATGAAGAATTAATGTCTAGGTTATGAATCTCCCTAAGCCTTAAATAATTGATCTCTTATTATGAAATTGTTTTATTGACTATTAAATCGTGAAAATTCCTGTCTTATGCTAATAATTCACTTAAGACTTCTAACAACTAGTCTTAGAATTATCAATTAATATTATTCATGTTAAAAGTACAAAAATTGCTTTACAAATTTGTTCATTTCATTATTAGATTCAAAGGATTTTTGTCGACCTATCTCTAAGTTTGCATTCAACTCCTTTCAACTACGGTAAATCTATTCATACATATGAGTTCTCAATATCTATATTATGAAATCAAATTATACACTAATATTCTGTATCTATTATAGCACACATTAAACACACAATTGAATCACAATATATTAGTCAAAATAATTGCATTAAACAAAAGAATTAAAACACGTTATAGCACAAAACTAGGGTTCATCTTACCTAGATACTAAAGTTGTTTAGTTATATATAATAGAAAACAAAATCAATCATAAATTAAAAAGGAATAGAAAATCAAGAGCTTTTTTGGAAAATAAGTAATAGATTCATTCAAAAGGTGGAAATTACAGAGAGAAATGAATATAAACTCTAATAGTTAGAGTTTATACAAACCAACTAACTATATAGTCTAAAAATTCCAATAACAACAAATTCTAAATTCTCATTTGCTACTTGATGTGACTATAGATGAGTTATTGATGAGGAGTTACCATAATTGTCATTCTAAACTTGAGATAAAACTCTATCTAATTGTTTCTTTTGTAATCTTCTTCTCTAAATGAAATACACTAGCATCGCAAAACTAAACTTAAACACCTTTTGATCCTCTTTATTTGTCCAGTTTAGCGCATTTATCTAAGCCAAATAATCTCTCCAGCTAAGATTTTTGTCTTATTGTTCAAATATGCTGAGAAATTTTTGCCAAAGTTGTCTTATATGATGACACTTGAAGAAGATATGATCCAATGTTCATCATCTCTAGAGCATAAAAGGTGGGATCTATCTGAAATCTAGAATTTTATCTGATCCTTGGTTCCTAGCTTCTGCACATTATTCTAACTAGAGAATGAATGAATGGACTTGAGATATTCCAAAACCCCAAATCAGCTTATGAAGGGGAAATCTTATAAGTGAACCATTCAGTAGCTATTTACATGATTGAGAGGTGAATTTGTGTGAACTGCGTAAATCTCATCTGACTTCATCCTCTTGCATCTGATTTAGTAAGTAATTTGGCATGTATTCTACTATTGGTTTGGTTCTCCTGCCTGTGAATAAAGAGTTCATAATTATAAATCTCCCTTTTATCTCTTATCTAATGTTCTTTCAAGGTAGAGGTTTAATCTTTTATTCTAATGGATCTTTCAATGATTTCTTCATGTTTTCCACTTATATGGATCAAATTGCCTCTCCTAATTGATCTTTGCCTCAATAATCATCTCTGAATGTCTTCTCTCCTATTTTGCCTTTAATCGTGTCCTTTTATAGTAATTTATAGGGTTCTGGGTGATATAAGATATTTGTGAATCTGCATGGCATGAGAAACTTAAGTAGCCAAATACATGGTAGTGTATCGCTTCTTTGTTTGAAATCTTTATTTTATAATGTGTTTTAATCTGAATTCTTCTATGTTTTGTCCACGGAGGCAATTATAAGCTATATATGCACTTGGGGTGAATTAAGTACCAAATATGTAATAAAAGTACAAAATATCAAGAAAAGTACATCAAATATAGGTGAATAAATTTGGTCAAATATGAATCTACCAGTGGTGATCAATTTGGCTTCAGACTTTATAACCTAGAGAAGCAAAAGATGGTCAAGAGCAGGGATGTGGTGTTCCGGGAGCATAAGAGAGGTCCTTATCTTTTGAGTGGGGATAAATCATCACACTGCAACTCATCAAATGGAATAGCTAGTTCTTCATCGATTCCTTCAACTATTGGACAATCTACAGGTGAAGAAGATGAAGTGTGTCACCAAATACACATTGGTGGTGATTGGATACAATTTAGTAATAATAAGCTATATAAACCATATACAGATAATACCATAGATGAAACAATTGAGGATACTGAATAGAGGGAGCAATTAGATCCAATAGCTAATAAAACACAACTTCGAAGGTTGAAAAGAGAGAAAAGGCCTTATACAAGGTATCTAAGTTCTAAATACCTATTACTTACTGCTAACGGGGAGCTTAAGAATGTGTAAGAGGATGCATCTTGTAAAGACAAAGATTTCTCACTCGCAACTATGAAGGAAGAGATGGATTCTTTGAAAAAGAATAATACATATGATCTTGCAAAACTTTCAAAAGACAAAAAGGAATTGAAGAATACAGGTGTGTTCAAGATAAAGAAATATGGAAACAAGCTGGTAAAGCACAATACAAGGCTGGTAGTGAAAGAATTCAGTCAAAAGAAGGGTATTGACTTTGATGAAATCTTTTCACCGGATGTTAAGATGATCTAAATCTGAACAGTTTTGAGCCTAACTACCTATTTGGAACTTGAACTTGAATAGTTAGCAGTCAGAAGTTTTCAAAGCTAAAGGCAAAGAAAATCTGGTTTGCAAGTTAGAGAAAAGTGTATATGGCTTAAAACACGCTCCAAAGTAGTGGTATCAGAAGTTTGATTCCTTTATATAGATCATGGTTTCAAGTGAACTTATGTCGATGCTTACATATATTTCAAGAAGTTCTTAGGTAAGAACTTTATCGTTTTTCTTCTTTATATTGATGATATGTTGATTATGGGTCAAAACATTGGAAGAATCTTAAAGTTAAAGGAGAACTTGTCAAAAAAAATTTATATGAAAGAATTGGGACCTACAAAGCAGATTTTAGGCATTAAGATAACATGAGAAAGGAAGGATAAACGATTATGGTTATCTCAGGAGAGATATATTGAACGAGTGCTAGAAAGGTTCAATATGTAGCACACCTAGTCAATTAGCATACCACTAGAATCTCACTTAAAGATTTATAATTGTGCATGTCCCTCAATAGAAAAGAAGAAATATGATATGTCCTCTATTCAATACTCCCCTACAGTAGGGTCTTTGATGTATGTAATGGTGTGCACAAGGCCAAATATTGGTCAAGTTGTTGGGATGGTGAGCAAATTCTTGTCAAATTTATGAAAGGTTCACTGTGAAGCAATAAAATGGATTATGAGATGCTTGAGAGGCACATCAAAGTGGATTTTACACTTTGGTGATGGTGAGCCAATTCTAGAAGGTTTTACAGATGTAGATATGGTTAGAGATTTGATGGAAGAAAATTCACTGATGTTTTTCATTTAAATTTTTAGGGGAAGTCATCTTATGGCAATCCAAGATACAAAAGTGTGTGGCCTTATCTATGACTGAAGTATAATATCTAGCTATAATGGAAGCTTGTAAGGAGATGCATTGGTTGAAAAGGTTACTTCAAGAGTTGGATGTGAAGCAAGAAGACTATGTAATATTTTGTGATACTCAAAGTGTTGTTGAATTAAGCAAAAATACTATGTATCATTCCTGTACAAAGCATATACATGTCAGATATCATTAGGTGAGGTAGTGATAGAAGAGGAACAATTAATGTTAAAGAAGGTTTATATAAATTAGAATGGTGCTGATATGCTTACTAAAGTGGTTCCTAGAAATAAACATGAGATTTATTATAAGCTTATTGATATGTATCTCAAGTAGATAATGGAGAATAACGGGTCTTCCCTATATTTAGGTTGAAGTGGGATATTGTTTAGTGTCCAACCCTATTTTGAGACTTTTGGTGATCATATACACCTTGATAGTTCATGAGAGTGACAAACAAATGAAGACAAAATGGAAGAATCTCATGTGGGGAGATACACAGTTGTGTAAAGTGCTACACGTGTATGTCTTAAATTACACAACCATGTAGATCAACCGTGTAAGTCTCTATAAACTTGTTAAGAAAGTGTTAAGAGGCAAAGACATGCACAATCTTGTACACACTTGTTTGAAGATACATGACTGTGTAACTCTCTACAACCATGTATATTTGCGACTAAAGCAGTGCTGAAAGATACATGTTACTTACACGGTCATGTAAGTGACCGTGTAAGTTACAAAAAATTTTATTTCATGATATAAACAAGAAAAAGATGTAAATGTTTGTAAATATTGCAGTCGTAATGTCTAAAAATTAGGAAAATAGAGAGAAGGCAAAGAGTGTTACATTCTCATCCTTGTTTGATTGTTTTGGGGATTGGTTTAAGTAATTGTTGATTATAACATCAACTATGGTTTCAATCATGAAACTTTATGAGACAAGTACTTGTTGGAGGGTGAGAGATCAACTTTTTCTATAAATCTTTATTGAGTTTAGTAGATTTATTTGTCGATTTGTCACGTATTTTTACCCTCATAATTAGAAATTTTTTTACATAAATCTTGGTTTTTGTTTCATTGTTTAAATTTTCTTATTCTCATATTGTTTTGTTGTTGTAACTTGAAGAGTTCTTTCTTGTCATTGAAATTTGATTAATCTTTTAAAGACTTATGTTGTTTGTATTCCAACACTTCTATGGTTTGTGAAATGACAACCAAGTGAAGACAAAATGGATGATAAGTGAATCAAGCCTTTTATGGATAGATGCCTCGTGTAAAGTGCCACATGCCCATGTTCTCTATTTACACAGCTATGTGTATCAACCATGTAAGTCTTTGGAACTATGTGAAGGAAGTGAAAGGTGAAGACATACACGCCGGTGTTTAGAACTTACACGATTAATCATGTATCTCTCTATGATCATGTACATCTACCAGTGAGGTAGTGCTGAAGATACTCAATCACTTACATAGCCATGTATATGATTGTATACGGTATAGAAAAACCTATTTCATCATATAAAAGAGAAGATATGTAGGTTTTGCATGTGTGAGCAACTAAAAAACTAAAAAATGAGGGAAAACACAAAGAGATAAAGTAGTATAGTATTCTCATCCTCTTGTGATTATTTTTGGGATTGGTTTGAGAGTTTGATGATTCACATATCAACTTTGGATTCAATCCTGAAACTTTATGAGACAAGTTGTAGCTATGGCGTGAGATATTAAACTTTGTAAATCTTTATTTGATTTTAGTAGATTTGCTTATTGGTTTGGCCCGTGATTTTTCCCTCGGTATTTGATTTTTTATTAAGTTTTCATTCTAAGACTGGTATTTGCATATTAAACTTGAAGAGTGTGTTATTATTGCTTATTTGTTGATCTTTTATAGAGCTATATTTTTTGTCTCCCAAAAAGTGATATAGGTCGAAACAGCTCTATGGTCAAGTTAACATCAACAAACTACTCTATTTAGAGGCCTATGGTAGAGTACCTTCTATATTGCAGAGATCTTTCTGATCCTATTGATGTGGAAAAAAGTGTGAAGGATGATTTTCCTTTAAAACTTGGAAAGATGCTACATCAAGAATGGGAGAAGATGAAACAAAAACACTTTAGGCATGATTGAAATGTGGAAAAAGCTAGAAGGACTCTATAAAAAGAAAATTGCTCATAACAAGGCCTCTCTGATTGAAAGACTTGTAAACTTAAGGCTGAAACCTGGAAAATCTATGTCAGAGTATTTGAGTGATTTTCAGGATATAATTAACAAGCTTACAACAATGAAGATCATTCTTGATGATGAGCCTCCAGCCTTATTCTTGTTAAGTTTACTACCAAATAAGTAGGGGATGCTGGTGGTGACAATAAGCAATTTAACTCCTAAAAATGTGGCTTTCTTTGGATGTAATCAAAAAGAGTATTTTCAATGAAGAATTAGAAAAAAAGAGATGGGAGTTGACAATGTGCAGGATTTTGTGGTAGAAAGTAGGAGAAAGAGCAAAAGTAAGGGTCCTCAAGGTCACGATAAGTCTAAGAATTAATCAAAGTTTAGAGGTGAAAAAGACGTAAAGACATGTCACTATCTCGAAAAGTTAGGACACATAAAAATGTTCTGCTGTATGTGGAAAAGGGATTAGAAAAAGTAATATCATCATAATGATGGAGATGATAAGAATATAGTCACAATATCTTCAACCATTAATAATGAAGTTTTCCTAGTTTGTGTGACAAGTGAATGTCTCCAAGTTAGTAATTTGGGTTCTAAGTAGCCAATTAATTTGGGAGCTTTATTTCATTGTGTTTTAAAAGTGGAATACTTACCAAACTATAAGAGCAAAGACTTTGGGAGCATAAAGATAAGTAATTAAAGTTCTACCAAGATCGTTAGTCTGGGTGATACTAGAGTTCAAACAAAAATCAAATGCTTACTAAACTTCAAAGATGTACAACACATTCTTTATTTAACGTAAAATATGTTATCAGTTAATGTGTTAGTTAAAGAAGGATTCCAACACACTTTCAGGGATAGGAAGTGGAAACTATCCAAGGGATCAATGATTGTTACTCGAGGAGAGTTAAGTTGCACATTGTACAAGACACACTTAAAAGTGTGTAGTGGTAGAGAAGTATACACAGTTGAAGAGTAAACTTATCCAAATCTGTGGCATCGACAATTAGGGCACATAAGTAAGAAGAGATTAAAGTTCCTGGCAAAGAGATTAAAGTTCTTGGCTGGTAAATCCCTTATCCTAGTTAACAATACACTATCGCTTAATCCTTGTGATCATTATTTGGCTAGAAAGCAGTATCGAGTCTCTTTTCAAAGAAGATCTACAACGAATACTAAGAGATTAGAGATGGTGCATTCAGATACATGTGAACCAATTGGAAGGGATCATTAGGAGGTAACAAATACTTTGTTACATTCATTAATGATGCTTCATGGAAGACTTAGGTGTACATGTTGAAAACAAAGAGTCAAATATTTGAAACTTTCCAAAAGTTTTATGTCATGGTAGAAAGGGAAGCTGCAACAAAGCTAAAGTGCCTACGAACAAATTATGGAGAAGAGCTTATTTCCAAAGTGTTTAAAGAATAATGTACATTGCATGACATTTGACATGAGAAGACCAAACTTGGTACTCCCTAGCATAATGATGTTTTTGAAAGTATGAACAGAACAATTATGGAGAAGGTTCATTGCATGCTCAAAATGTCCAAGCTACCAAAGACATTTTGGGATAAAGTAGTCCAACTGTAGCCTATTTGATCAACCAAGCTCCCTTATTTCCATTAGATTTTAAGATTCCTGAGAAATTATGGATAGATAGAGATCCCACATGTCACAATCTCAGAATATTTGACTATAACTTATTTAAACATATATTAAAGGCTCAGAGAAAGAAGCTTGACTTAAAGGTGCTTTGTATCTTTGTTGGCCATAGTGATGATCGGTTTAGCTTCAAACACTATAACTTAGAGAAGCAAAAAGTTTTCAGGAGTTGGGATGTGGTATTCTAGGAGCATGAAAGAGGTGTGGATCTTTTAAGTGAAGAAAAAGTTACACACAGTAGCTCATCCTGTAGCGTCATTAACTCTTCTCCACTCTCTACCACTATCAAGTAGTCTGAAAGTGAAAGCGATGAAGTGTATGACTAAACACACATTGATGATGATCAGGTACAACCTGGTAATGACGAGCTACATAAACCATATCCAGACAATGCTAAAGACAAAGTTGTTGAGGATAATAAGCAAGGGGAGCGAAAAGATCCACAGCTAATGAAATACAGATTCGAAGGTCAACGAGGGAGAAAAGGCCTTCTACCAGGTATCTGGGTTCAAAATATTTGTTGGTTACTGTTGAGGGTGAGCCTGAGAATGTATAATAGGTAGCATCTTGTGAAACCAAAGATCTTTGGCTTGCGGCTATGAAGCAAGATATGAACTTTCTGAAGAAGAATGATACATATGAGCTTATGAAGCTTCTAAAAGGTAAAAAGAACCTAAAGAAAGTGCTCAAGATAAAGAAATATGGTGACAATCTGTTGTAGCGTAAGGTAATGTTTGTGGTGAAAAGGTTTAGTCAAAAGAAGGATACTGATTTTGATGAATTCTACTCATAGTGGCATTTGAGTAGTATTGGGTTTAATTGCCTACTTTGATTCTGAACTTGAATAGTTGGATGTTAAAACTGCTTTCTTGCATCGAGATTTGGAGTATGAGATATATATAGAATGTTCCAAAGCTAAAGGCAAGGAGAATCTGATATTCAAGTCGAAAAAAAATCCTATATGAGTTAAAACAAGCCTAAAGTAGTGGCATCAAAAGTTTGATTCTTTTATGATGGATCGTGGTTACAAATAAACTTATACCAATGGATGTGCGTATTTTAAGAAGTTCACAGGTGAGAACTACATTTTTCTTCTGTGTGTTAACGATATGTTGATTGTAGGTCGAGATGTTGGAAGGATCCAAAAGTTGAAGAAGAATATGTCTAAATATATTGATATGAAAGATTTGCGACTTCTAAAGCAAATTTTAGGCATAGAGATAACTTAGAATAAAAAGAGTAGGAAAGTGTGGTTGCACAGGAAAGGGATATTGAAAGGACATTAGAAAGGTTAAATATTAAGCATGTCAAGCCAATTAGCAGGCCACTGGTGCCTCACTTTAAGTTGAGTAAACGTGCATTTGCCTCAACAGAAAAGGAGAAAGATGGTATGTCTTTTGTTCCATACTGATCAATAATATGGTCTTTTATGTATTTAATGGCATGTACAAGGATATATATTACACCAGATTTTTGGATAAGTGAGCAAATTCTTATTAAATCCAGGGAAGGTTTATTGGGAAGCAATGAAATGGATTTTGAGATATTTGACAGGTACTTCAAATTGAATTTTATGTTTTAGTGATAACGAACAAACTCTAGAACATTATATAGATGCAGATATGGCTAGAGATCCTAATAAAAGAAAATCCACTTCAGGTTTTCTATTCAAGTTTGGATATGAAAGCGTGTAGCTTTATGTACGACTGAAGCAGGGTATGTAGCTACAATGGAGGGTTGTAAGGAGATGCTCTGAAATGATTCCTTTAAGAGTTATATGTGAAGTAATAAGATTATGTAGTATTTTGTGATAGTCAAAGTGCTATTAACTTAAGCAAAAATACTATGCATCACCTTGCACAAAGCAAACAGATGATATCATTGGTTGAATTCTGTAATTGAAAAGCAATAATTAATATTAAAGAAGATTCATACAGACATGAATGGTACTGATATGTTAAATAAAACAGTTCACAACAATAAGCATGATCTTTGTAGTAAGCTTACTGGAATGTATCTAAAGTAGCTGTTGAAGCTTATATGTCTTCCTCATATTTATGCTAGAGGGGGAAATGATCACTTTTATGGTTCGTAGGGATGATAAACAAGTGAAGAAAAGCTGGGTGATGGGTGAATTCAGCCTTTTCTAGATAGACACGCCCATTTAAAGTTATATACGCCCATGTTCTCTACTTACACGGTCATTTGTATCAATCTTGTAATTCTCTAGAATAATGTAAAGAAGGACATGAAGGGCAAGGATCAGTATGAGAATGAAAACTCAAGAAAAATAAAGTGGAACTAAATGACTCCTAAGTAATTCATCAATAGTTGGAATAAGAAATTGATCTTTTATATTCACTGGACATAAAACATAAAATAAAAAAGCTATGACCATATTTTTTTTCTTACCAAAATAATGGGGATTGGTATTAGAAGTAACTATGTCTTCCTAAAGCCTTATCTAAATAGTTGGCTATAAGACACTAGAGACAAAAATGAAGTAGGATCACTTAGAAGAGTGATGAGGCAGTTATAGTAATAAAAGGTAACAAATGGTATAGGGAAATCTAAAATGAATGGTCTCAAAGAATGTTGCTATTCATATCCCAAGAGGATGTCAACTCCGTTAATAAGTAAAAAGGAATATGAAAATTATGGGATTGTAACATAATAGGTATTTAAAGTCAAAAGCAGTTCATATTAGCACCACTACCTGCCATAAGTGGAAATGGGTTGGAGAATAATAGCAAGGTTAAGAAAAGGAGGCAATTCTAGATAGAGTAATATTATAGGAACTGCCACTGTCAACTAAAACTATTACCTTGTGGCCATTAATAAACCCATGAAAACATAGGGTTTTAGGGAAAGCAGAGCCATCTAAAGCTAAATTAGGGAATTGAAATGAATAATTTCACTAGGATTTTCATATGTGGATGTTGTAATCGTCTAGTAAGAACCTTTTAACCTTACAGTAACGGCCAAAATGAAAATTCTTCTTATAGTTAGAACAAAGGTCAGGAGATCATCAGTCTTTAACTTGGGCTTAGGTAAGAGGTCAAAATGGTTATTTCCTAGTATTTTTGGATTTAGGTAATTAAGACTGAGAAGGAAATGGAGGAAGAGCTGGTAAATTTTATGGGATAAAATTTCTTATAAAACAACTAAGGGCTTTATAGTCAATAAGCTTGTTCTAAATAAGTTTTACAAGACAGGGGTGATATTAGTGGGTTTTAGAAAAAGTAAGGTCCATCAAATAGTGGGAATTAACCTAAAAGTTAAGCAAATTAAAAGCCTCAAGTGACATCCCATATACTCTAGCTTAGTTTTTCAAACTCTCCCTGATAAGAAGTGACAGTAGTGGTCTAGTGAAGCTTGAAAAGCTCTACCTGATGATTAGTATAGGTACATGGCCCAAACTATAATTCCAAAGCATTAGTAAAAGAGTCCCAATTTGTAAGTTGCTAGTTATGGAACATTCATTTAAACAAAAGAGTCCCAATTTGTGAGCTGCTAGTTATGGAACATCCATTTAAACTAGTTTAAAGCTTCTGCTTGAATATAAAAAGAGACCGTAGAAATATATTGGTACGGAGGAACATTATAGAATGTAAAAAACTACTCAGCTTGAAAAGGCTAATCTGTTGAAACTTATCAAAGACATGAGCCAGTGAGAGCCATATCTATGCATGCTTTTACAAAACCTATCATTTTCATAAAGGTTGTATTTTCATCTATACGCAAAGGTTCCCCAATTTTGCTAGCTATGCGAATTGCTCCTTAGAAGGACTATTTTTAGAAGAATATGTAGTCGTTTCATATTTGTACATACCAAATTGTGAGAAGATGTGTACCTCACTTTTGAGAGTTGGAATTTCTTAATTATGTCTTTATAATTAATTATATAAAGGAAGGAATATATAAGCTTAAGGAGATAGTTCGAATAATATTAGAGGTGAAACATGTTGCCTTGCCCAAGTCTCACCATCTTTTAATAGGCCTTTAGCTTTCATCACGTTAGGCGTTAAGAAAAGGCAATTAGATAGCGAAGATCTACTGGCAACCCTTTTATGGATGGAGCAAATAAATTCCGAGTCAAGCGAACCAATCAGTTTTCTAATTCCATTTATTGCGGACCATTCGATTGGACTGGAGTACTTACCATCAGAATTACTTAACGTGATCCGATTCCTTGAATTTATATCAGACAGATCGGTTCCGTTTCATGATTTTCTCCCTCAGGCTTGCTCGCCACCATTTGATAAGCCATAATGAAATCAAAACTCCGTTGATTGAAAACGAAATAAATTCACTTCACATTTTGCATACAATGGTCGTAATCACATAGTGAAGAAACGATTTAATTCGAGGGTTAGGAATAGGAACACGAGACCTATTTACGCTTTTGTTGTCAAAAGTCGGGTTTTGTCTTCTGCAATCGAGGCATTTCTTCCGAGTCAAGAAGATTTCGGAGCTCCTTCACGTGATTTCTCATGCCTTTGCTTGAATAAGCATTGATCATGCTCATATATGTGACTTTATCTGGTTTACATCCTTTCGACTCCATTAACTCAAGCACTCCTTTCATATCTGCAAAACATCCCATCCTCCCGTAAGCATCCACCAAGCAATTGAAAAACACCGTATCCAACGTTATATCAGAGTTTTCAATCAAACGTAAGACACTCTCAATCTTTTCTGGTTTCCCAGCTTGCCCATAGGCACGAACAAGAGAGCAAAGCGTTACACAGCTTGGTTTGATCCTATCTGTCCGCATTAGTCTAAACAAGTATTCCATCTGTTTCAAGTCCCCAGCACGTCCAAATGCATCAATGACTACATTGTATGTTACTATTGTCCATGAGTAATGGTACTTCTGCATGTATTCCATTACAGCACTCATTTTCTGGTAATTTTCAGACTTCCCATATGAATCCAAAAGGATGTTGAAGGTTTTGATGTTGGGTTCGATGCCAGCCCTCTCAAACTTCTCGTAACACTTCTCCATCATTTCTATCTGTCCACTTGCACCAAAGGCTCTGAGAGTGGAGTTCATGGTCCAAACATCAGGCTCACAATTTTGCTGATCAAGCATTCCCACAAGTGTTGCCTCCATTTCTTCAAACCTTAGGACATATTAAGATAACAAGTTATATCTTGGCAATTGAATAGCAATTGATGCTCCATCTAGCTGCCAAAATATAGGAAGTAATTTTCTATGCTACGATTTGTTATGCAGAAGAGAGAAAACATATATCAGGTACACAGACGAACAATCTATAATTACTGGAGGAGGTGACTTAAAATTTCAATTTCACATTATAGCCTCAGCAGCCAGATGGAGCATTCAAAATTTGATGAGGTTGGATGCGATTCACAATTTACATTTTCGCTTTGCCATAAGCATCAATAAGAGTGTTATATGTCACTACATTGGGTCTGATTCCCTGGGATGCCATATCAGAAAGCAGTAACTGCACTTTCTTGAAATCATAAACTTGGAGGCATGACTTAATGAGTATTGAATAAGTATGAACATCAGGCTCGCAATCAAGAGTATTCTTCATGTCCTCTAGTATAGAAAATGCTTCTTCAAAGAGCGCACTCCTCCCATAAGCAGATAAAAGAGCAGTGTAAGATTCACGATTCACAAAACAACCTTCATCAATCATAGACTGAAACAGCTCACGAGCCTTCTGAGGCTGCTTACACTTGCCAACCATGACAATCAGTTTGACATACACAGCAGAATTAGGCTTGTACCATAGCTGCTCTCGCAGTAGTTCAAAAACCTGACACAGCAATCAAGTTCATTTCAACATTGATGTTACAAAAACAAAAAATCAGAGCAGTATCACAACAAATGGAGAAATATTTCTAAAAGTATGATATACCCTAGAAAATCCCAAAGACAACAATTTGAGGGCCAATGAATTAATAATCAAGCTCCATTTACGTTTCAACTAAGTCCAGAAAACCACAAGGTAAACTATAAAAATACAGGCTTTCTAAGCTAAAACAAAGAGGAACCTTAGAGGATTAATATGGTCACTAAATTCTCAAATTCACTTATGCACTACATTTATTCATCAACAACATTGTAGTTTCTCGTGTGATAGAAATCCTTCTAAAGTAACTGGAGTGCTTGAGTTAGGTCAAAACCAACTCAACTAATTCAAGGTCATATGAGAAAAACAAAAAGAGAGGAGTGGGAGTGACCTTAAGAGCAGACTCCCAACGCAAAGCCGTGATTCTTTCGTGAAGAGCTTCGAGAACAGTTCTAGGTAACAGTTTCTTAGAATTAGTAGCCTTCTTCTTCTCGATGATGGCTTTGGTGGCCTCTCTGCGGAGAATCACAGATATGGCCTTCTGGGATGCAATCTTTCTGTTAACCTCCTCTTTTCTCTCTTTTTCCTCCCTCTCCTTCACCTTTGTCCAATCTACAATCACAGGCCTTTTTCGCCTCCTTCCCGTTGACACTGACAATTCCGTACTATTACTATTCCTCGTCGTCCCAGGAGGAGGTGGAAGTGGAGAAAGTGATTGTGTGGTAGGTTCCGATTCGGGCCTGGAAGCGGATGCTGTTACGAAACCATTCAAGTGGGCATGATGTTGGCAGTTAAACGGCTGAGGGAATGGGATCATTGCCCTTAAAAATGCTGCCATTGACATTTTTCAGTTGGGAGCTTTGCAGGAGCAGGATAGCAGATGGAAAAGCTGGAGCTGCTAGAAATTGTAATCGTCGTCCCGGGACGAGATGGGCTGTTCCACTAAATGGGCTCAAATAGAGAAGGCCTGAGGAACTGAGAGATTTGCCACTCTTACCCGTCCTTATCATTTTGGTCAAAGGGAGAAATAAAATAAGATGGAAATAGAATATTTAATACTTTACTACTCTTAACTTTATATTTTACATTTTAAAAATAATGTTAGCAAATAATTTCATATAATTAATATTTTAGGTCATTAACCTAATAATTAATGCTTAAAACTCATAATATCAAAACAAGAACTATGTTTAATTCAAAACATGTTAGGATCATACATAATAAAACATACAAATAAGGTAGTAGTCGTATATTATTAATTTTTCTTTGATTTTAGTCATCAAACTTATTGATCTTAAATGAAGCTCCTTTGTAGCATAGGAGTCTTCCACTTAAGCCATGAAGCATGTAAGAAAAGAGTTATCCTCCTTTAAAGATTTAGATGAATTTATTCAAGAGTAAACATCAATCTCAAATACATAAATGGGTCTGTCAGCATATATACAAAGACTTCTTTTTGAGAGGTAAAACAACATTGAAAGTGAAAGTGAAAGTGGGTATTTCAAAATGAAATTACTCATACTAGATGTCCCATATTCATATTTTTCTAATCAAAATTCGATAAGAAAAGGCCTTAAATTCAAGAATTTTACCTTAGCTTTGCCTTTTTCTGACTCTATTCTCATCTAGATAAGAAACGCATCTCCTTCGCTCTCTCAAGTATTATTTATTTTATTCTTTTCTTTCAATTTTTTATTTTCTTGGTAGCTCTTTTGCCCTGAAGACTAGGTAAAAAATTAAAATTTGATTATGAGTATGATAGTTTTTTCATTCTCGGTAGAATTTTCTATTTATGAATTGAAACTCATATTAAATTGTGGATATAATTTATCTCTATTTCATTTCCTTCTTCACTTGTAATTTATCAAAGTAAATTGAAATTTGTCAATTTGATTATTAATGATATTTGTCAATTACAATTTTAGGTATAATTTCAATTCAAATTGAAAGTAATTTATCTCTCTTTCATTTTACATATGTCATAGTTAATAACTTTTGTCCCTTAATTTCTTCTTCAATTACAATTTATCACTCTTTCATTTATTAGCTTATAATTAGCATTTTCTGATTTATGGATTTGGCTAATCATGTACGTATAAATTTAATTTTGTAGATTATTGATAAAATTTAGTTTCAATATTTATATGTTAATCTCTATTCTCTTTGGTAAAAAAATATATCAGTATTAGTTTTTGATATGTTAGAATTAATTGAAAATAGATTTCGAGTATGATATCTTTTATCATAAAAGTTTGCTCTCTGTTTTTTTATTTTAACATATGATATTAAATTTTGTTCTTTTTTTGTTATATAACAATGTTGATATATCTTTAAGATATATGGTTGAGTTATTGATGTTTTTACCTATTTTCATACATATGCTTTTATTCTTTTTCTTGTCCAGTTGTGTTAAATTTATTTCATATGATGTTTCCTAAAAGGCATTTGCCTGAAAATGAAAAAGGAAAAAAAAGAGTAAAATAATTAATAGGATCTCAAAAATAAGCCACCAACAAATTTGTTAAAACAGCGAGCTCCTCTAATGATAGTCTTAAGGAATTAGCTAAAGATAGTTTTAAATAACCTAAATGAAAATTTAAGTAATTAGATTTATATTCATGCGATGTTAGTAGTTTTAGTGAGTACGATTATTCATCAAATGCATCTAACTTAGAAAATTTAAAGGTAAATGAGCAGTCAATTCCTCTTTTGGATATTTATGATCCTAGAATTGAGATAATCTTAAAAATAAAGCAAGAGACATTTGAGTTGAAGAAGGGCCTAAAAGGGAATTGAATGTTGTGTTTTCTTTAGACAATACATATTTACATATTGTTGATTCATTATGACCCTTCTTTTTACTTTATGTCAGGCCTATAAAATGTTTGGAATGACCATAAATGGAGCCGATCTTATATATAGAGAGAAGACATATAGGTGGTAAATAGATGATTCATCTGTATATTAGTCTTGTGCATTCCTAAATAGTTATGCTAATTCTTAAGAACTGTTAATTATGAGGCTTTTATAGAGAAATTTGAGATTTCTATTTTCATGACTTTTTAAAATTCAATTCTTTTTTCAAAAAAGTTAATTTTCTATATATATTGTCCCTGTAGACAATTTGAGGGTTATATTCTTATGGCTTTTTAAAGTTAAATTTTTTATGTTTCAGAAATTCTATTTTTTATGTCTAATGTCCTGTAAATAGTGAACAATGCTTCTACTTCTTTTATAATTAATTTTTTATAAGACTAATTATATAATAAATAATGAACATATTTCGAATATATATTTTATCTTATAAATTTCTATCAAATATTTGTTAACTTTCTTTTTCTCTTATATTTAAATTTATTACCCAACTTATTAAATCATACTTTTTTTAAAATACAAAAAAGTACATCAAAACTTTAAAGTTTAAAATTTACTAACTCCCAACTATTAAAAAAATATTTCTCTCAATATTATAAAGATTTTCTTAAAAATATATTAAAATGAATGTTTTAAAATATTATCAAAAATTGTAATAAAGGATCGAATCAATATTTGATTGCAGTTACAATATAAAATAGATATTTTTCTGATAAAAATTTTTCGCATTCTAATTCTAGAATTTTTTTTCTTGGAATTATATATAATTTATATTAATTAAGTGTCCTTTATATTTATCAAATAATAAAATCATTGAGCAAATATGAGTTTAGGGAAGATAATATAATAGGTAAGGAGGTAACTAAGTTAGAATAACTTCATTTGATGGTATAAATAAAAATGTTTAAGTTTTCTCTTTCACTATATTACATATAGATTGCTCACATAACTGCATAATTGCAAGTACTTTTTCATGAATTAAAAAGATTTTTATTGTTTGATAATTAATGAATAATATTTAGCATATTGAGCTTAAAAATACGTAAAATATTAAGCTTAAAAATACATAAAGATTCTTATCTTGACCTATTATCATCTTCCAATCTAGAAATTTTGATAAATATGTTATTAACTAAATCATATTTAAAAGCAAAGTTTAACTTTCTAAGCACCATCCCTCAATTTATAATTTTCAAATTCGAATATATTAGACTTTAGCTCGACCTAATCCATTACGTCCATGTTTAACTATTATACTACAACATAAACAACTAAACTATAATCAAATTAACAAACGTCACTTTTAAAAGAGAAAAAGGGAATATGGTAGATCCAAATATAACAATGATAAGAAATTCATTCTATCGATCAAATGGAAGCAATATAGGAAGAAGATAAACAAAACAAAATGTGAATCAGCTAATTATATTATTTACATATAAGATAAGAAGTTTACGTATAATAAAACTTTATTTCTACATAAGCCTAAATTAACTAAAACTTTATTTTCACGTATGTCTAATGATATTAAAAGTATATTTATGTGCATCTTTAGAAACCTTGTCACAAGTCTAGTGCCCATCCCACATTTGACATGGATGGTAGTTTACATCTAACTTAGAAATCTCTTTGACCAATAGAAGACTAATATTATTACTATATCATGATCCGACACCAGTTAGTTTATAAAATTTCACTATTCACCAAAAATTCAAGGTATATCTCACAATTCTTTATCTTGACTTGAACTTGCTTCTTATTATAACTACCCCTAAAGGTTTCAAGTTATATGAATATTCACCAAGTTCTGTAGGCAATGATCAATATGTCAACTATATCCTTTGAAGTGTGAACCGCCTTTAATAAGATCTTACAATTACAATCAATTTTTTTATTTTGTGAAATCTCACATCCTTCACCATAGGCCCCGCCTGTTTCCATTTCTCCTGACTTTTCTTAGTCTCCTGAAAAATAGTCGCATTCTCATCATTGATGGTAAGAATATACGCAACCAAGTCTCCTTAACCATATCTTCTTAGTTGCCTGATAGTCCATATTGTTCTATCCTTGGAAGTATTGCGTTAATGATTTTTTCTAGGCATTATTTTAACTCCTGAACTTGAATTTCTGACCCCATTATCATCTATTCCCTATTAGCATCTGTTGGCAAGGACCTTATCATCATATCAACTGTATCCTCTAAAGTGTGAACCTCTTTTAACAAGATCTAACCAAATGCAATCAATTTTTTAATTTTGTGAAACCTTGCATCCTTCACCATAGACCATATTTGTTTGCCTTTCTCTTCACTTTTCTTAGTTTCTTGAAACGTAATTGCATCCTCATCATTGATGGAATAAACACGCATGACCAACTCTCTTCAACCATATCTCTTTGGTTGCCTGATAGTCCATCTTGTCCTATCCTTAGATATACCATTCTAATGTTTGCTATCATTGTTCTATCTCTTAAATTACAATTTCCAACCCCATTAGCATATCTTCCCAATTAGCATTGGCCCCATGTGTCCGTCATTAGCATATGTAGGCAATGACTTTATCAATATGTCAACTGTATGCTCTGAAGTGTGAACCCCTTTTAACAAGATCTAACGAAATGCAATCAATTTTTTTTATTTTGTGAAACCGTACAAACTTCACCATAAGCCCCATTCGTCTGCATTTCTCTTGACTTTTCTTAGGCTCTAAAAGATAATTACATCCTTATTGTTGATGGTAAGAACCTACAAGACCGATTCTCTTCAACCATATCTCCTTGATTGCCTGATAATTTGTCTCGATCTATCCTTAGATATATTTTGCTAATGTTTTTTCTTTGACATTGTTTTATCCCTTGAAGTAGAATTTCTAACACCATTATCATTTGTTCCAGACTATTTTAGTACCATTTTTACCACCTTTGAACTAGTTCTACTCATTGTTGACCCTAGCACATTGATTTCATGTTTTCTCCTTAACATATGTCATTCCTCAAACACTATATCCTTGAAGGTTACCTTAGAGTTTTTATCAAGTGTGTGAAACAAAGTCTATCTTCTCATATTTTTTATCCTTCAATAAGCTCCTTTTCTAAAGTTTTGTAATCTCTTACTCATCAAGATGACTCACCTGTATGTTATACCACATTTCTATCATCCTTCTACCCTGAATTAAAAAATAACCACTCATCTTATTGTTATCTTTCCCACGAAGACATAAATGTCATGCTAAAGTTTTTCTTTCACCACAATCAATACATCCTTTACCATTATAAGTTGTCCATTATTAGTAGAAAATTCATACCTTCGACTACCAAAAGTACCATAAATATTAAAAATTTTTGAAACTTAAAAACATTCCAATCATTTAATAATCTAATAATTTCATCTTATATTTTGATATGTATTAAACTACCACCTTTAACAACACGCTCTCTATTATCACTCAATTTAATAGAACCATTCAATTCTTTAAAGGAACATAATCAATCCTTATTAAAAGTCATATGATAAGTTGCTTCAATGTTCATCTACTTTCCAATTTGCAGAATGAGAAATCAATCATAGTTAAAACATCACATTTTATTCCATCCTATTCATCAAAACTCTTTTGGAATATAGCAACATTTGTTTTTTCGTATGTTTTTCTTTTCTCGTTTCCATCCTTCCATTGGGGACAGTCCCTCTTGAAGTATTCTTTTTCTTATATTTAAAGCATCAAACAGTTTTGGCATTTAATTTAGATCATAATTTACTCCTATTTTCAATATCATTTTCCTTGTTCCTTCCCCTACCAACACTTAAACCTAAATCTAATATAACTTCATACGAAACAGAGGCCTTTTCCTTCAATTCTTTGGATTGTAGAGCATCCTTTACATAACTTATATAAGTAGTCTCTCTACTATACAACATGATATCAATAAAATTCTCATATAAATTTAGGCAAGGATAGAAACAGATTATGACCTGATTCTCATCCTTAATTCCAATCTCAACACCTTGTAAATTCAAGATTATTTGATTAAAATTATCAATGTAATTTTTGGCCTTTGTACTTTATGTCATCTTTATGGTATATAAATGTTGAATTTGATGTAAAGGATTTCTTTTTATACTTACTTTCAAGTCGTTTCTATAATGAAGCAGTGGTTGTTTCATCAACCACCTCTTTTAAGACCTCGTCACCTAAACTCATTAGTATTATATTATGTGCCTTTGATAGGATCTCTTCCTTTTTTTATGCCCACAAATTCTTTGGTAGTGTTTCGTCTCCTTCCAATAATATTGTACATCTCTACAAAATTAGAATCACCATCATCTTCGCTTTTTATAATGTGAAATAATTTGATCCAAAGAATTTCTCAATATTGAACATGTGAAGAGACATCTTGATAGCAAAACATACTTTGATATCAATTGTTGTGATATCAATTGCTCCGATAACAATTGTAACATAAATGGAAGTAATATAGGAGGAATGTAACATCCCCTCACTAATGGGAAGGGTAAATTAGTAATTTGGAACGGGTTATGAGTGTTTAAAAGTGTATTGCTATGTTCATGCATTCATATATGCACATGAATAGTGAATTTTGCACATGTACACGACTGTACATACATTCATAATATTTTTCCGGTATAATTGTGAATAAATGTGAATTTTGAAAAATATACTTTGTATGTGTAAAAATTGTGTTGGAGAGGGTCATTGTAGTTTTCTGATTTTTTGAGAATTTGAGAAATTTTTCAGGAATTTTTCGGGGTCGTTTCCGGACTAGAAAAACTGCCAAGCGGCAGAATAAGGGTTTACCGGTAGAGGAAATGACTGTCCAATGGCACTGAAAACTTAGACACATGAAATTAGGAATTTT